>JANSTR010147054.1:0-11287 GCA_025434805.1 Antipathozoanthus remengesaui | reverse complement strand
CGACAACAATTTGAACATTTCAAACAAAATATTCAAAGCTCAGAATTTTATTTCGAAGATTTGGGCCAATCAGGAGCAGGATATTGGAAACTAGGATCACGTGTTTCGGAGTTTGGGTTCTGGCATGACTTCCGTTAACTGTAAGAACAACAGACTACTCCTCTCAGAACAATTGCTTAAGAACAATAAACTACTCCGTTCGTCGAAATGTCGAAACTTGAAAGCGTTAGTTCTTTGAGTTCATTCTTCGAATTTTAATGACTTAAACCTAGGCTAATGCTTTTTCTGTGTTTTATCTTTACCTTCATTATTGTGAAATAGGAACCTATTGAAAATTTAAGCCTAATAAGCTCTTATGAAAATGGGATTTAAAATGGAAATTTTAGCCTAACTGGTTCTTAAACGTAGATTCTCATACTCGAGTTTCTACTGTAGTCTTTCACAGACACCAATAGACAGAACACAATATGATTTTCAAGCATCGGACAAGCATTTACCTGCGCCGTATTATTGATCTCCTCGTCCACGGCGCTGCCCAATTTGTCCGCACTGTCCTGTTCCCTCGGAGCCAACGCCTGTTATGAACAAAACAGTATATTAATAAAACAGATCCCGTCGTTCTTTCAGAGGAATTGCCTCGTGTTATTGCTATTTTTACACTGAATAACGTCTTGATTGTTCTGAAAACTACTACAGTCGACTTACGCCAGAAAGATTGCTTGCTAATATATTTCTCCTTCAAAACGAGGTAATCTGATAAAAAATGAAGACAACATTCTTGGATCCCATTCTACCTTTAGTATATTTCGAAACAGATTTGCTTTATAGTAGTTTATAAATGTTATTCTTACCTCTGCCAAGTCTGCTATTCCTTTAATCTGTTTCTTGACTTCATCTGCCTTGTCACTTACTGACTGGGAACCTGACGGAAATATGAAACGGTCCTACTATAGCCTTAACGAATATATACAGTATTTACATCAGTTATTGTTTGGAAAAGGGTTCTATTTGAGGAAACCTGCGGTAACACTCATTTACTGCTTGGGAGAGGGTTCTACTTGAGGAAACCTGCGGTAACACTGATTTCATATTTCTAGGTAATGCAAATGTGAAAAACAAAAACAAAAAACATGAAATATTAAGAGAGGCTCTAATACTCTTATACAGATAAACAGGCACGAGCGCTGGTCATAGGTGATGCTGTAAGAGAAGACGATGTTCTTGCGCAACTTTGGCGCGACAACATGTTGCAGGGGTTTGATCAGTGTTTAAAAACTCAATTTCAATATTGTTGAGCGTGACAGGGCTCGTTTATAGTGCCATGTTACACTACGTCGATTTTTTGCACAACAATGTTGCGTTACTTGAAATCGTACCGTGTAACAGCATCTTAAAGGAGACAAAAATATCTCAGGCAGACAGACAGAAGAAGTTAAACACAGATGAATTTATGTACGACTCACTTGCATCCTTGTCTTTGAAAACTGCAAACATCTCGAGCGACGTTTTCCCGGCTGCTTCATAAAGCTTTTGTAATTCTACAACAAGAGAAAAATAATTGAATGGAAACGATCGTTAGTAATCTTCATTAAAAATATTCACAATATCTAAAACCGCAGACAAGGGTAGAATTGAACTATGAGTTATTTAATTCTACATTGTATAATTCTCGATCAATAAAAGAAGAGATATTATATATGGGAAGTGGTTTGCGTTTATACACAGATCCAGATAACTGAAAATAAAATATATATTCCATTCTGACGAAATCTGTTACAGATCTGGTCCCGGCCCAGGATTCACTCAAATAACAATCTAGTTGATGACTGATGATAAATCTTTTTTGAAAGGGTACTATTTACTATCACAACGATAATACGAGCTGATTCAGAGGCGTTCAACCAGATAGACCATGAGATAAAAGCCGCGCGAGGTATATTACAAGGAAAGCCTGCTGCAACTTGGTTACCCATTATTGTCCGCGAAGTATAGTCATAACCACAGTACTTTCCTTAACTCCCTTTCTGAACATTAAAGAACAACGAGATTCAAATTTGCCCAAAAAATTAAGAACAAGCTAACAAAAACTCGCGGCTCGGCTTCCGATGCAATATAACTGCAAGGTTTTATTGACATATAGCGTTTCATTGTAGGTCTTTCTGTAGTTAGAAACACTGAGTGAACAGAGAAGAAAATCAAAACTGTGCCACACGTGTTTTATGACAGTGTCAAAGTGTATTGGATTACCAACATATTTATGCTAGTATTTGCGGTGATAGTTAAAAACAATTAAAGCTCAAACTGTGTAAAAAAGTAAGAGGAACGAGGCAAAATTTACTGGTTCCAATATTAAAAAAACCACGTGTATGACAACTACTTTTTATCTTTCTACTTCAACAACGCTGTAAAACTATGGAATCTTGCCGGCAAAATGGCTGCTTCCCTTAAGACATTTTCTAGTCCGGACAGATATAAACCTAGCCTTGTGTTGTTGCACTCTGTGTTTAACAGGAACATAATCTACACCCGGTCCCCTGTGCGAGACTGTTCCTGCCACAAAGTGGGGAGTCATTACTTCACAGTACCATGAAATTTTAGTTATGTTTTTGTTAATTTTCGGGGTGAGCACCTGACTGCTTTTACTCTTTTTCCTCGTGTTTGTATCCTTGTAAAATGTTCCAATAAAGCCCACGGTCAAAATGGAAAGAAATATCCCCAAGGTCAGCAAAACAGAATATTATCCCAATTGACCGTAACAAAAAAGATGGCGGATGTACATTTGACCACAATGCCTTGCGAACCTAACTCAGCAAATAGCTGAACGTGAAAGGCCATTGCTTGGGAAACGTGTCCCTTCATTAACAACATTGTATGGTAGGAAACATGTCCATTCACTAACAACATTGTATGCTAGGTTTGAAGATTTTAGATCCTTTCTGTACGTTTTTATGAGCGTTCTTACGTTTTTCGCGCGCTAGGAGTTATGGGTAAATGTACCAGTCGCCATCTTTTTTGTTACGGTCATTTGTTCTGGTGCACGGTTGAATGCGCGACAACATGCGACTGATCGCATTATCCGACCTACCAATGAGAGACCAGTTTTGAAGACATGACTAAGAAGAGAACAATGAAAAAGAAGAGGATAGGAAAAGATGGGTTGTGTTTATAAACATTTTCACTGAATCAAAACTCCAACGGTCTCTTGCTCGTAAATACAAACTCTGTTGTAATATTTCGTTCTTTTTCTTTTCTTGTAGCGTATTGTATAACTGCATATGGTATTTTAGCAGTTGATACAATAAAATTGATTTAAAAACAGTACTCGACTTGTTTAACTTTCGAGGGACCTAAGTACTACTTTCTTTCTTATAAGCGGCTTTCTTATTAAAAAAAATGCGTGTAATTAAAATCGTTCAAACGTAAGTTCGTCTATAATAAATCCAATGACTATATATAAAATGCTCTACATTGACCGTATAGTTTCTTAAAGTTATACACAAATATATTACATACATTAAAAATCTAAATATATCAGAATCGATTTAATCGAATTGCGAATCTTAAAAGTTGAAACGTTAGTTAGCCGAGGAAATCACAGAATCTAATAAAATGACATTTTATTAAGCTTGCTGTAGCCGAAGGCACTTATACAGAAACATTATGGCACTCTCTTCATTATACATCTCCATTAGTAGACCGTCAGGCGACAAACTCTTTGAAACCATCAATTGTCAGTAAAAAGACTGCCGACACATCATTAAAACCGACTGAAACTTATAATGTTTGATTTATTTCAATTAGTCTTTATTGGTGAAAACGACAGAAAGTCGCCAAAACTTTTGCGTGTGGTTTAGTCCACTCTTAAATCCCTTTACTGCTACATGATCTCAATTAAATCGGAGAAATATTCCATAAGGCCAAACTGCTTGGTCCTTTACTACTAGTATTAATAATTGTATTAATTTGCGTACTAAATTACAAATGTCTTTGTTACCAAAAATATATGTTTTTGAACTCTCTTATGCATTTTTGTTTTCTTTTTATTTCTATTAGCCTCTATTTTGACGTTGCCTTTATGCTGCTGATTTCTATGTCCATTTTACAGAAAAGTACTATGAATCTCCTGCCATCTAACAAAAATACCAGCTCTTTCACACAAATCCCGAGAGTTATAATCCGCGTTATTGAGAACCGTTCCACTGGAAAGCAAAACGTTTATATTCCAAATGTACCGTATGAATTTAATTTTAAAGCTGGCTCTTGCATTTAGTAATGCTACGAATTGCATAATGAGCTTAGAAAATGAATGAGCTGTCAACACGTCGCGCACAAAACTAACAACACTCAAACAAACACGCGCTTCCTGCATAATTTTCGATTCCTTCAACTTTTATACAAAAAAGCTAAACGATAGAAAAACAGTTTTACACAAATTAAACGGTTTTGTTCATCAACGAGATGTTTCTTGCTGAAATGTAGGATCCAAGCAGTTCAAACTTGAAGAATGAAGTGTTCCTTAAATGAAATCACATGGGAGTGAATTTTTTTTGGTTATCTGCTAGCAAAAAAACATGTTTAACAACTGGGTTTGCCACGTGCTATTTCGAGAGCCACAAACAATCTGTTACAAGGGGATTTTATTTGGAATCGATTTAATCTTCTCTCCCTTTTCAGTTCTTGTTTTATGCTAATGACGCATTTGTGAAGACAAATGAAAGATGTATTTGTAGTGAATTGAAGCTCGCTAAACTTTCAATAAAACCAACACCTGGACGAGAAAACAATAGCTCGGTTAAATAAAACACCTCTTTCCTTTTTCTGTGACAAGCATTTCTCAAAAATCTTGCAGATGGTTAAACTTATTTGAAGCAACGTTCGCTGAAAAACCAATACGAACCAGTATACCTTTCGTTTTGAATAATACGTGATGGATACCATTTAAATGCTGAGATACCATTTAGGTGCTTTTGCTGGTGTAATCAAGCTGTCCGAACGCACCTGTTCTCGGGAGCACGTAGTTAAACGCTTGTTCATTGGACGACAAGATTCCATTTGTTGTGGAACACACGCACTTATCAAACAATCAGCCAGCCAGAAGCCTTCAATAAGCGATCACTAAGATGCTTGATAAACAATCTAGTAAGGCATTGTTCAGCAATGGCAGGTGGTGAGCCAAAATGCTAATTTAGTGCTGCAATTGACAGCTTATGGAATATTAGGATCTGTCGAGAATCAGGAAAGAACCTGTGTATCGCGCATTGCCTGCGAGTTGAAACCAGGTGCGATTTCAGTACATTTCAACTTTGTTTTTCGATTGCTGTTTTTGAACCTCGTCGTAGCAAATAAGTTGGATAACTGTTATAAAATCTTAAGTGCGTTCCTCAACACGGTCCAGTCCACAGATTACTTTTTCCGAGTTAAGGAGGAGAAAACGTTGGAAACGAGAAGTTTGAACATGTGCGATGCGTTGTTAACTGTCCCAGAGTATGGACAGCCTTTGTCGGCCGAATACCCTTCGCCAGTTTCGTCGGATTCGGGAAACTATTTGCCCGGAAGGAGAAATAAACAAGACGAGATTGCGAGTGACGAGGAAAGGAACAAAACCGAGGGAGAAAATTCAAACGGTGGGGAGAGCGGGCAGCCGGGTCAAAGGAGTAGAAGAGCAAGACGAAATTCCAAAAGAGGAAACTCATGGAGGCAGTCGAATCGAACGCGCCGCCTCGTAGCAAACGCCAGAGAAAGATCAAGAATTCATATTATGAGCGAAGCCTTTGAGGGACTTAGGCGCGCTGTGCCTTGCTATTCTTATGATCAGAAACTCTCCAAACTGGCTATCCTTCGTATTGCTACAAGTTACATCGCAGCCTTGGCCTATTTGACCGAATCGGATACATCTGATAAATCGCTGCAGCGCTTCGCAGAATCTGTTGACCAGTGTACGAAAGCTTTGCAGTCAGAAGGGAGATCGAGAAGAAAAACAGAGTAAGTTTAGAAATATAAATATATTTTTTTGTTCACGGTTTTCAAGTAAACAGAGTTTTAACGTTGCCCTTTTATTTTGTTGTTTAATACTGCATTCGTTTAATGTTCTAGATGACATATATTAGGTGATCAATGTAATTTATAGGCCGCAGTTTTACCGAAGAGTCCCAAAAAAACAGCAGTCACTGAACACATTTAATTATAATGTTCATTTAAAGTTACCGCTTTGCTTTAAGGAAAAAAAATTACAAAACTGAGATTGTTGCTAAACAGATCTTTTCACGGGAAAATCGATACATTTTTCACTCTCGCGCACACTAAAATAAAAACACCGAGAATATTTTTCCCCGCTATTATTCTTGTATATTGTTTAGTAACCAATGCTAGAAGTGTATATTACAAAACGATCAGTTCAACACAATCTGTAAACCGTGTCTCCAGTTCTTTCGGGGGATGCTAGATAGTTAACAACCCAATAAAAACCTCCTTTTATATATATCATTTATTTTTATGGACATGTAATCAAAGCCGAAAAACGACAAAAACAGGGAAAGTCGATTCAGTGAAGCCTTGACACCTGGTAGATCGTACATGTAAACTTCTTTTCTGGTGTATATTAACACTTGACAAACAACCAATCAGAACGAAGCTAACCGTTCTGAAGAACGAATTCATTACTGTAGCAGCACCTGCACAAGAATAGACAAATTGGTCAAGATTATATTAGTAATTCATTCATTCAGTGCTAGCGTTGGCTTGAACAGGAAGGAGTCAGAGGGATGTACAAAGAACGAATTAAAATCGTAATTGATGGTTTTGTATTCATCACAACATCAGCCGCATTTAAAAGCCAAGGTATATTTGTATACTAAAAGCTTTAAACTAGCTGCCATTCATCGCTGTCAGCTATTTTGTTCCTATTAATTATTTGTTCTTTTTCTTTAGTATTGTTATGCCTAGAAGGTATTTATAATGCTGTTATCGAAGACAAACGGCTGCATTTATCATATCTTGAAACTGAAATATTGTTGTACTAAAATCTTGATTTTGTTTGTGTACGTAACTTGTTTTAAACCGCACGTAGTTACCCTGTATTCGAGTTTTAAACGTAGCGAAGGCCATTGTTATTGTTTTAACAGTTTTATATCCGTCTTGTATTCTACATTAATGTCTTAGCTTTCATCAAAACATTCAGTATTGTGCGTGATTCGTATGTGGAAACACCATTTTTAAAATATTAAAAATGTTTTGGTTGTTTGCAAACTTTTAAGAAGTCAGAAAAAACACACCCTTAAACTTATTTATATTATGAGCCTGTCTCATTTCGATTTGCGGAGGTGTGTTTAAGGCTTATTTGTGTAAACAGCAATCAGAATTTCTGGTACATGATACGTCGAGAAACAGAAATCAATATGAACAAAGCTCCAAGTCACTTCCTGAGAGATGCTTTTTTGTGTGGAATACAATAGTCTTCAAAGAACTTTCGTTCGAACGTTTTCTAATAGGGCTTTTGAAATAAAGACCATATGCAGAGTAAAATTTAGTAATGTGAACAAGACAGTACAAGACATTTCCGTGGAATAAATAATGTGCAATTTTAAGTTCTTGATGAGCGCGCTTTTTGCACCTGCCAGGGAGAAATCGCACATGCTATTTAATGCTCTGTCTTTTTTGCATTTTTCTTAGGTTTTTAAGATTTTAGATATGTCAAAGATTAGTCTTTCTTAACTGTAATGTTATTATCTTCAAAAGAAAAAACTTATCTTGGAATTTTTTTCTTGCAGAGGACGAAAGCAACAAAAATCGAAGTAAGAGAAAGCCCTAAATACAACTCGCTCAAAGGACGATATAATATTGTTTCAAGGATAAATTATTCATTCAAAATTTCATTTTCATTAATATATAGAAAGAAAGAAAAGTATTGTATAATTATGTAAAAATTAATCTACTAAAAATGGTTCCGTTTAATAATACACAGTTGTTCTTTCTGAAGAAAAGAAGCAACATATAGTATTTAAAGATAGAGTTAAAAATATAGCAAAATAAAGCATAGACGGATATTTGGGTCAAAATGGCAATTACTGGGAATCAGCAAACACGATAAAGAAAATAGAAGTTATGTTTTTATCAGTTTTGTTTACGTTTGAAAAAAGTACAAATGGACAACAGAATGAAAGATGATGTAATTAAGGTCGGTCTTATAAATGCAGCTCTGTCGTGAAAATAATCAAAGTTCGAAGCCTGAACATTTGATAAACAGTTGGAATATGTTTTGAGCAGGAAAAAAAGAGAAAAAATCCAAATTCTGTGAAAAGTTTTAAACATCCTAAACCGCCTTCCTCATAACGATATTTCTTGGACTGAAAAGGTCAGTTATTCTTTTAAGAACATAACAGCCTTTTCAGGATTATTAGTCATACATATCTATCCCATTATTTTTGTTATACAGAAATGCGTGTAAAATAGGCCATTCTCAAAACCTACTTACACAAAAATACTACAGCCAGTGGGATATTTTTCCTCACTATTCACTAGCGAGGATATTTTGAACTCTGGAAATTTTTCGAAGACTTTGAGAACATTTCCGACTTCTTCGAAAATGTTCCGAAACCTTGTTTTGCAATTCTGAGTACTTCCTAATATTCTTGTAATTTATTCATGTAATAGAAAAACATTTGAAGGTTAGAATTCATTAAACTCTTTATGTGAACTAATTATTAGACTACACGACGCAGCCAGAAAATGAATGAATGAGATTTGTTTAATATTGATTTGAATCTGAAAAAACAAACGAGGCTAAAGAAATCAAGCAGCAAAACAAACGCACAAAACTGGTTTACGTCTTTTGAGGGTGTTTACATATCTTACCTCTTTAAGTCCCGTTTACATTAGCAATATTCGATGCAACTTTGTCGCAAGTTTCATTGCAATTTTTCTCGCAGCCAAGTTGCATCCAGATTTGAGAAGTTCAAAAACAGTTTGACAGTTGTCGGACTGAAATTCACTTACCTTGTAGACGGTTTACAACTATTAGAAAACAAACTTGAGAAAAATTGCAATGACATTCGCAACAAAAAATGCATAAATATTTTCTAGTGTGAACAGGCCTTTACTGGGCTGTAGGCAGGAATTTCGGTTGGGGGGGGGGGAGGGGGGGAGCTAACCTGTTAGGGTGACGGTGCACTGCTCTGTTTTTAGATCTTTTACTTTGGGGGAGGGAGTGGCTTCCCCTTGCCCCTCCGTTCCCTGGAGCCCTACTTTACCGAAGATTAACACTTTCTAGCTCAGTACTACATACATACATACATACATACATACATACATACATACATACATACATACATATATACCATGTGCTCCCCATGGGGCATTTCAGCACTTGTTTACAACAACTATATGTTTCAGTGGGTGAGGATCTTAGCCAGACCGCTGTAAACGGTTCTCAAATGTTTTCTGTCTAAGACATTAAGTTGTGTCTTCAAGTTAACAGACCACAACACCGGCATTATCCTACTCCTATCGACAAGTGTGTGAGTTCTTTCAAGTCCCCCTATAGAAAGTCGAGGACTAGACCAATGGCTTAACGTCCCTGTCCGCGGACGGTGTGGCGAAAGAAGGTCCCGAAATAATTCAACCCTCGGCAAGGCCGGGGATTGAACCCGGAACCGACTGAGCCAACCACGACACACAGAGTTTGAATTTGTCATTGCGAACAGATTTGTAAGGGGTTCGCTCTATCCACTTTCCTTTATTTTTTTAGTTGTTCTTATGAAATTGTTTGAGAATATATTAAACAGTAAAAGTTAAGATAACTAGTATTTTCTATTTACTTGAATGACGTGGTGAGTGGAAATTAGCCAATCAGGTGCGAGAAAGCGGGAAATACTTGTTATCATTCCCAGTCCACAAAGCATGTTTTTCTGTGCGCGATCAAAGTTCGCGAGAGTTCACGACTGTTTTCATATTTAAACTCTAATTTTTATAATTAATTTTGCATAAATTATAAATGATGACGTCATCCAACTAATGTTAAAAGATGCGTTCATTATGGGACTACAGGTAGTGAAAGTTTTGTTGCTTCAAAGCTGCGATTTTTAGGTGGGAAGAAGCCTTGGGGTCGGGGGTCCTTTTGACCCCCTTGGACATTTGATGGTTAAACAAAGTGAGTGAAGTAGTGTCAACATTATTACCTTAAAAATTGCACCTTAAAAAAGCTACTGAAAGGTTGCGAGTATTCAGTGTACACAGAGTGTGGAGTTTTTGGCAAAATCTTGTGATATAATTGAAGCTAATCCACCATATCGAAAAAGATGACGGCTCGGTAAATTTTACCACAATACCTAACTCGGGGAACAGCTGAACGTGGTAAACCATTGTTTGAGAAATGTGTCCATGCATTAACAACATTGTGTATGCTAGGTGTGAAGTTTTTAGATTCTTACTGTACGTTTTTATGAGCATTTTCATGTTTTTCGCGCGATAAATGTACCAGTCGCCATCTTTTGTGTTACGGTTAATTGTGGTAGACAAATCAGTGAATTTATAGTCGGGCACCCTGAAATTTTAGTAATTTTAATTAATACCTTAAAGATAGGATCGGTGTAAGCGTCAAAGTTTCCCTTGATTAAAATTCGAACTACTCGTTCCTGGAATAGGACAATGCAACGAAGTATGTGGAGGCAAAGACTCAGTATATTGTAGTACTGAAGGTAAGGTAAGATCGTCGAAACTGGGGACCACTAGTTCAGTAGGCAGCACTGATACACGTGCTGACCAACTATGCTACGCCTGCTTCTGTTCTCATAAAATGGTCCGAGAATACAAAAACTGCGGTGCACAGAAATTACAATTTTATTTTTCCATATTTCATTTTATTTCATCTCACTAATTTATGTGTAAAGTGTATGGTTACACTTGCCTTGTTATCAAATATAAAGTATACTGTAAAAAAATAATAAAAACTAAGTATACTGTCCTATTACAACCTTGTTATAATACACCAGAATGAACCAATCACTGACCGTAACCTGACCTTTTGGATTACGAAACACGCAAGAGCACGAAACTAAAAAAAAAACATAGAAACAACAAATGTGGCAGCAAACAAAATGGATAATTTTACCCATTAATTATATATTTCTGAAACAATAGCGGATTTTAATAGACTCATTTGTGCAATTGATAAAGATTATCCGATTTCGCTATTTAATCATATTCATGTTGAAGTTACGCGCGCTTCCTGCAATTTGATTGGTTCCCAACAGCACTGATTTCAGACTTAATCATATTCATGTTGAAATCACGC
>JANSTR010147053.1:0-18961 GCA_025434805.1 Antipathozoanthus remengesaui | reverse complement strand
CCTCCCCCCACCCCCCCCCCCCCCCGCCCCCGGCGCCCCCCCCCCCCCCCCCCCCCCCCCCCCCCCCCGCCCGCGGGGGGGGGGGGCCGACGTGAGTACTTCCTGTAATTAAAGGATGGTGATCATCGATCATTTGTAGGGTTGATATTAACAATCTATTGTCTATTAGGGGCCTCTTCATAAAATTCTGTGAAATGCTGAGCTAGACAAAATTATTTCCGAAATAGTCGACAGATTAGATTTATATTTATAAATTAATAAATTTGGTGCTTATTTAGGTAGGAGATGTGTACATATCTATAGTTATCATTAATCTAAACGTACATAATAATTATTACATACTCTAATACCGTAAATGACCGAATTAGCGCTGCTTGAATCCGATTAAACGCTGCTACCCGAATAAGCGCCGTGGTGGTAATTGAAATTCACATATAAAGAAGTCATATCATGGTTTCAGTATCTAATATATGGAGGTACAATTACATGAAAACGTTTGACAATAGAACATTTGGAGCTATAGACAACTACAAATTGACTTTTTTCATTTGAGTTTATTTTTGTTGTTTGTACTTTCTTACTGTATCAGAATTGACATTGAATGAAGCTGTAGAGCATTTGTAAATCGGCTTTCAAGTTGCTTTTATCTCGTCGATTTTGTATTTGTTTTGTAATAAAGTGAGGGTTAACCAGTACTTAATGCGTTTGCAACTTAATCCTCTATATTTCTCTGAATTTTGTTTTTAGCTGTTTCGAAATGAGCGCCGCTGCCCGATTGAGCGCCGCACCCCTAAGTACAGGTTTGAAATAAGCGCTGCGGCTCTAACTCGGTCATTTACAGTATGTGGGAATTTACCTATTTTGCGAGCTGTATGTTGCAAGTTGCAGTCTTTGACATCTCTTTAGTTTAGACACGGCCTCTTTGACACCTGTTGTATACTTTTGAAAACCTTTAGACACCTCTGGGACACCTCAGGTATTATATACATCTGAACACCTCTTACGCACAGCACTGAACACTGCTTACAATTTACATCTGTCACAACCTAGACCAGTTACCCTAAGATACAGTATATAACTGTAGGTTCTAGACTTGACCTGTTAAGGATCTTGAACTCCAAAGTTTCAACAGTGAAAATATGCACATGCATTATTCACAATAGACCTTATGCATAATGACGTCAAAAGAGCAACAACAATGCTTTTTGGCTCGAACGTGTGCTATTGTAGTTGTAGGTACAAACGAATCCAATATGGCGTCATATTTCTCCGAAGCGGGAAATTTAAATAGCAGTAATGCTGACATTTGTTCCATCGTGGCTGGGCCGTTAAGTAGCGATTTGTTTGAGCTTTCAGATAGTTCAAATAAAACTGACCCAGACTCTAAATAGGGCAAACGCATGGGTGGACAAGTTTGCTCTCGTTTCTGCCAAATTTTAGTACTTAATTCTCTAACCGCTGACACTACAACTGGCCGCCATTTTGGATTTGTGCGTACATACAACTACCATACTGCCTTTCGGGCTGTGTGACGTCATTATGCATGAGATCTATTGTAGTCATTACCTGCAAAAGCATCCTCCCATGATTCCACTTTGCAATTAGGGGGTGTACTAAGGGAATAAAACAGTATCACCCGTGTTTCTTGACAATAATATAACACGCTATAACGTAAGACGGCATGAGAAAAGTGTTGAGAGAAAATGAGGCGAAGCCCAGTTTTCTCTCTGCTTTTCTCGTGCTCTCTTACGTTATAGAGTTTATATTATTGTCTAGAAACACAAGCGATGTTGTTTATTCTTTTAAGAAAATAACCCTAAAGAAAACAGTGGTTTTACACGTTTTGCGAGTTATGTGACGTCATTCCGTGATTAATGTTCGGTTATATAGAACAGATTTGTAGCCAATCGGAACTCGTGTTATTTCAGGATTATTTTCTAATCATGCATATTCATACAGACCTGCCAACTCTCGCGCTTTATGTTCTGGCGTGAATCTCACAATATTTGGTGCATTCTCACGATCTTACATCAAGGTGCATGCGCGATGAAATCTCACGATAATTCGGGGAGAAACCAATAAAATTTATAGAGTGATTCAAACTTCACCTTGATATGGAAAAAAATTAAAAATATTTGCTCTTACTTGCATGTTTGTGTCTTTTACTTCATGCATACACATTCAAGATGTCTGTTTCACTTCATGATATTAGTTAACTTTCTCAGTTCCACTTGTTGATTTGTTAACGCTTAAGCTGAAATGAAAGGGCGGGGGGAGGGGATGGGTTATCTTTAAGTATGGGTGGAAGTTAAGAAAAAAACTTTTGAAACAAGAGAAAAACGGAATATCAAGGTATAATTAATATATTATTATTTATTAATGGTAAAAATGTGATAAATAAATATTGACTTAATAATTATGATGTACCAACATTGTTAAATTATATTAAAATATATTACACCAGGAAAGCAGCTGCGAGGTGAAGCCTTTTACAAAGTTCATGGAAAAATTTACTGTGAGGAAGACTTCAAGGTTAGTTTATATATTTATATGTAGACTATGCCCTAGTAACCTTAAATTAATATACAAGTCACTATTTACAATATAACAATACATTAACTGTCACTCATTTGTTCTTGTCTCTTTTCAGAGTTCTACATACTACCAACACCGGAAACAATGTCACAAGTGCAAGAATGTAATCAGTGAAAGTGTAAGTGGGAGAAGCGGAGGGGGGTGGGTGGGAGTGAAAGAGCTATGGGTAGCCGTGAACTTTTAGCTTTCCATCTTTTTGAAAAACTTGAATTTGACAGTAAAATGAAAATTATCTGAATGTCCTATATATAAACACTGTATTCTGATAGAACGAATGACCAGGTCAGAAGGGCGGCTTACATGTAAGGCAAATTTATTGTCGTGTCATGGATACTTCTTCCATTGAATGAGGGTAAAATGGTCCCAGATATATACTTGCTGAAATCACCGAATGTAAAACCACTCGGAAAAATATTCAATCAGACTGTAAACATTTTAATAAATTTGGTCAGTTTCCCGCCATATATTGATTAACAAAACACTGATATGGTTGACATTGTCAGAATTTTAATAATAATACATCAATTAGTAATAATTTTATTATTATAATGAGACTCCAGAGCATAATTACTTACTATACCTAATTAAATATTTATTATTGTTTTATTATCAATTACTATCATGATTCAAGTAACTGAAATAGAAAGTTTATCAAAAGGTAATTTTCAATTCTTGTGTGATCTCCGCAGATTCTCCGCGCCTTGGGTAAAACTTTCCATCCAGAATGTTTCCAGTGTGTAGTCTGCCACACGTCACTCGATGGTACACCATTCACTGTTGATTTGGAGGAGAGGATATACTGTGTTCCAGATTACCACAGGTTTGTCAATTCACCTTTGTACTACAAGTACCTTTAACCTCAAATAATAAAGATTAAACTCAGGGCGGGTTTAAAGGACACATTCACCTATCATCTTGATAGCATCTGGGAAACGGTTTCAAGGGGTCATGACCCTCCCTAATCATAATAGGTGGGTTTTGGAGCTTGGTTAAAGAGACTCATACCATCCCTATTATCCGAGATTGTTTTCGTGGATACTTTGAATGGCTTTGTGATAACCATATTCCTCTCTATCATCGGAGGTGGGATTAATATATGGAGGGTTTGAGGTGACCATATTCCTTCTTATCATCAGAGATAGGTTTAGTGAAAAGTTTGAGGTGACCATGTTGCTTCCATCATCAGGGTTAGGTTTAGTGAAGTGTTTGAGGTACCATATTTCTTCCTGCCATCAGGGATAGGCTTAGCGAAGGGTGTGAGGTGACCATATTCCTTCCTATCATCAGGGATAGGTTTAGGGAAGGATTTGAGGTGACCATATTTAGGATAGGTTTAGTTAAGGATTTGTGGTGACCATGTTCCTTCCTATTATCAGGACTAGGTTTATTGAAGGTTGCTGTTTTGAATGGTTTGAGGTGATTATATGCCTACTTATCATTTCTCTAAGCTGCTGTTTTATATAATGGAAAAGATTACAACCTGTCTAGTTAAAACTAGAACTTTACTGGGGATAAAATTTTTAATCTGATCTCTCCTAAGAACTAGACTTCTT
This sequence comes from Antipathozoanthus remengesaui, assembly GCA_025434805.1. Lineage (NCBI taxonomy): Eukaryota > Metazoa > Cnidaria > Anthozoa > Zoantharia > Parazoanthidae > Antipathozoanthus > Antipathozoanthus remengesaui. The sequence goes on along the minus strand of JANSTR010147053.1, from coordinate 14,813 downwards.
TGTCAATTATAAACAAACCTTTGTGTGAAAAATACTTTTTTATATAATTTATTGTGAAAAGTTTACAACAAACGATATAGATATATATTTATTATCATTACTAATCAGTTTTTTATTCACCTCTAAGTAGCTTCCTAGAATACTCTTTGCAAAATGATTGTAATAATATTACGATTGTCGCAAACTATGTATTCATTTCAGAAAATATTCGCCAAAGTGTTCAACTTGCCTAGAACCAATAACTCCTGCTGAGGTAAGATTTAATCAAAATAGAAATTATTACATCATGAAATTTCCAATTCTTGCCCCATCTGATACTTTTTGTTGCAAAGACTAATTAAAACCGATATCAGAACCATACCTTATCTCAAAATACCCAGAAAACAAAGTATGGTTTAAATATATACTAATGGATTAGAGTTAAAATTTACACTAAACGTTTTGGACATAATGTCATCTTCGGGTGTATGAAGATGACATTATGAAGATGACACCTGAAGATGACATTATGTCGAAAACGTTAGTGTAAATTTTAACTCTAATCCATTAGTATATACTTAAATTTTATTGGCGTTTTATTATGAATAAAGTATGGTTTAATTCAGTCACAATCCAAACCTTCCAAGATAGTGTCAAGTGATCAATGTATGCTGTTGTTTTATTTGAAGGCAAGAGCGCGTTCCAAGCTATGGGATTTTTGAAAGCGAAAGGTCACTAAAAATAATGGAATTTCATCAGAACTCATATTTTTGTGCAAACCTTATATGTCATGAGAAAGCTCTAGTTTGGCTCCATTTGTTTGATCTTTGACTGTCAAGGCCTGTCAAGCTGTTAACCGTAATTTTTAATTACAAAGATGAAATTACTTCAAATCGGATCCTTTCGCGATCTGCACTACTCAGACAGAGACATTATATTATATTTCAAAAAGTTGGCCGTTTGTAGAAGCGAACTTTCTTTTGAATGTTGAAGAATATTTCACAAACGAGCGCAGCAAAGGAGTAACATAATTTACAACCAGGAGAAGAAGCATTTCGTATACAGACCCTATCCTACCTGCAGACATTAATTTTCCTTCGCCGTGGGTTACCCTCTGAAGGCAGGCTATATAAACACCAATGAAATACCAAACCATTTCAATTTAACATTTTAACAGATCGAAATGCGTGCTTTATTTTGTATCTATGGCAATGGAGATATTTTCACAAATGAAAGTGTTCGCGCGAAAGCTGACCTGGTATTTTATTGATATTATTATAATAAACATGTACAAGAACTAATAAAAGAATACTTACAGAGCCATTTTCTACACGGAATCAAACTATTTCGATTGGTACTAATACATGTACTATTTACATATTTTCCAAATCTGATTATAAATATATCATCTAGGGTTCAGATGAAATTGTCAGAGTGGTCTCCATGGAGAAAGAGTTCCATCCAGAGTGCTTTAGATGCGAGGTAAGTCTTGTAAAATGGTCAGATATACGAGTCACATTCTAATAAACATACAAAACATCATCAACATAGAAAAATAACATCAAATGGGGAACTTAGGACCAATCCATGCGTTTTCTGGAAGACAATACCACGCTTTCCCAGGTTTGGGCAATATTCATGGATTGATATCAAGAGCAGAGAGGAATGTTGTACAAACCCATTTTATGAATATAAGAAACCTTAACAATAAACATGTACAAGTTATATTCAGTCGTATGTACAAAGCACTCCTTTCAACACCACTGTCACTGTTTGTTATCCTATGCCTTGAGCTGGTCATTTGAGATGTGGAAACGTTTGGGGTCTCATATGCTGTAAATTCTGGTTGCTCGTCAACTTTGAGCAAGTCTCTCCTGTTTCGTCGGTATGTCGCACCATCTCTGCTTACAATGTATGACCTTGGCTGGTCTGCAGGACTTCTCACTATTGCCTGGCTGTCAAATCCTCGAATAGACTTTATTCCTAATTCTTACTACATCTGTTGGTGAAAGGGAAAGCTGTAGTCAATTCACTAGACTGTTCATCTAGTTGCAACTGCCAAAATTCCGAACTGGCATCAAATTTATTGAAAACCTTTGCTTTTGGCAATCTTGAGAGCACTTTTTCAACTGTAGGCATAGGATAGTACTCGCGCTTAATGGGGCTGTTCAAATGTTGCGGGTCAATACAGGTCCTTAATTTCCCAGGTTTCGCCAATGTTACCATCTTTAAGAAAAGGAAAGGATGTAAGGAATTGCCATATATAGAGTTGTCACGTGGGCACTCACGTCATTGTGCTGGCGTGAGCAGACTCGTTCGTTGTGCATTAGAGATCGGCATGCAGCCTAAAATACATACATCAGACCCTAGCAGGAATGAGTATAACGTAGAATGAATGGATGCCAAAGAAACCTCAAACAGTATTGGAATTGTAAAGGAAACGGCGCACAGTACTGCATTCTAATTTATCGTGTAATCGTTTATTTATTGTATTATTCTAAGAGTGTACAAGTGCTTTTTTAAAATTTGTCAGGGGAGACTCCTCAGAAAGTTGGCATGGTTTGGTATTTCTTCAACCCATTTCAATTGCAATATTTTAGCAACGGTATGTCTTGATCCCGCGTTTCACTCAGCTCCCAAGCACCCTGGGAGGTGTACTTCCTTATTTTTCGGACGGGATGCTTGTTGGAATAAATGGATATACCAAATTGGGCGCTGTTGAAGATACGATTCGCAAATTCTTTACTTAGTCCGCGATCTCACAACAAAGCTGTTTTTAGTGTTCACTAAGCGTTTTAACCCTATGGTTATTACAGGTCGCCAGTAACCCTTCTGTTTTCTATTTAAAATTGTAATACATGTAACTTATAAGCAAAAAAGGGAAATAAAGTTGTTGTTGTAAAACATTTGATGAGCGTTTGAAGAAACACGTTCTCGATCTCACGGGTTTCCAGGTATGTTCATAATTACAGTTATCACTCATTCAACGAGTGGAAAATATCAGCGTGTCGGTTTATTACATGTACACGATTCCATGTACCTCGATACTCATTGTGTTGATCAGTAATGTTTTTAAGTTGATATCATTATGGAACACTCAAGCTTGTAATGTCAGGACCATAACATGTTTTGCGATCTTCCCACTTAAGGTTTGATTCGTATCTGTCTCGGACAAAAAGGTCCAACCCTCCCCTCCCTTGGGGAGGCAGCCTCAGCCATGGGGGATTTGGCTACGTTGAACTACCCGCAGAGCCAACACCCAAGCAAGAAGCAGCCATAGCCCAACATAAGGGTCACATACATTACGGTGGTGGGGTAATGCCGCATCCCAGGTGAGTGTCTGCCAGTCTGACATGTAAAGGGGCGGCTAGCGGATAATACGGAGCCAAAGCGTGCTTCAGACAAGAAAAGAAGTTAAAGTTTTGTAATCTACAGGTCCGGAAAACGCCATTTCTCCATAGTCCGAAAATTAATCATACTTTGGCTTTCTGTCTCTTGGATTGAATTTGATAAAACTGCATATGAACCAAACTGAATAGCTATGTTCAATCTCGTTTGTCGGGTTGGAATTTGAAAAGAATATCCCTTCGGTTGTTATGAAAAATTTCAGAAATCATGGTTTTTGAATGTCAATTTTTTAAAATCCCGGATTTTTGTTTGGAAAATCTTCTAATCGGGCTTTTTCTCCCCCGCTCAGGGATGCGGATTTCTCAAGGTGTAATTGAACACTCTGGCCTTGTTGCTAATTGCAACAACTTGCAAAACTGCTTTCCGAAAACGAAACTTCCAAACTTTCATGCTTGTCAACATGTCTACTGTTTTCATACAGGGGAATGCCAGTGGAGCAGTACTACGACTTGACGCTACTGAAAAGAAGCAACCTAAGGCGAAACGACCAGTTGTAAGTAGAAACACGCTGAACTGTTTTCTAAACGAGTATAATACAATTGATAATATAGGTAAGATCTTTGACTGCGATGCAGGAGGTCCCGTCCCTTGATTTGTCACGATCACCACGAGCACAGCCTGAGCAAAACACTGAAATGTGTAGTCACAGAAGCTCACACGATTCAAAAGAGCTTCTGGTAGTCACTATTCGGTACTTTTTATTCGGTATGTTTTGTTTGTGTTAAGCGTCGCTACCTAATGCGTGATATTTGAAAATATATCCAGTATATGGTGGCTTCATAACACCGTCTGGAATTCATAAGAAATGATATCCTACTCCGATTCAGCCCAGTTTCAAGCCTGATCGAGTTAAAGAAAACGTTTTGAACTAAAAGGTACACGGTATATTACAAGACCGCTGCCCGGCGAAACTGCAAATTTCCATTTGGTCCCTCCCCACCCCTCCACACCTATATTCCTTCCTCCGAATTAACTGACCAGCTGAGCTATCGGACGAGGTCGAGCAAAACAGTATAGAGAACTTAAAAGCAACGAGGACATGATAACGTCAACGGCACAATTAACTGACATGTCTATGATTTGTGACAGTTTCGCACAAAGAACTTTTTTTCGATACAGACCATTTCTGTATCGAAAATAGCCAAATTTTTAAAACTGTTCTTGATCTTAAGCTTTTCACTCTTAAAAATCTTGTACCTAGGCCCCTTTCACTTGCGGGGATCACCGATAAAGTTGCATGAGAAACGGCCTGAGAACGAGGATGTTGTGATGGCGAACAATCCATAATTTGCTGATTGGCGAGACAGTGAAAAGAAATGCGATATTTTGTGATAAAACCGATCCAATAATTACTATGTCAGTCATCATTTTGTCTCATAAAACACAAAAACAACAAAAATCTTCATGTTCATTTTCCGTTTGGCAATGTAAAGTCCTATAGCCTGCGATCGAGGTTAACTCATTGACATAATTAACAGATGACAGAAAAATTATGTGCTTGAAATCTTACTCAGATCAACCATTTAAAAGGAGGAACGCTTTGGGCTGAATGATAATATTTATTCAGTCCGAATGCACTTGCCACAAGATAGTATAATTGTTTTTGCGGTTACCGTAGAGTAAAAAATCGCTTGATAAAACCACAGGAGACTCTGGCCGATAATTAGCCAATCATCGATATCTCTGTAACTACTAAAGGGGAGAGATGAGGGTAGTTACAGAGATATCGGCCAGAGTCGAAATTCCTATACAAAATCCTTAAAACAACACATTACCACGAGCCTGGGTCTCCCGTAATAAAACCAAGCACCTGGAAATTATTGCAACAATAAATGGAAAAAAGTGAAATAGTTATGGTCGCAGAACTAAGACCAATGCAACGGAAGGCCACGGAAACGTCTGAAATGAAATGCGTGAAAGTTAAAAAAGCTAAAAAATGACATTAACTTTAGATTTATAAACACAAACTATGTAACTGTCTGGAAACTGGATATTAGGGAACTTAAGCAACGACGATGGAACGTCAACGAGAACGACACAAAACAATGGACTGAATACAATGACCGCACGCTGGAATGCAACCACCTCAGGGCCCAGTTGTTCAAAAAGATGATTAGCCCTAATCCAGGATTAATTACCATGACAACCAATGGGTTCTGTTAAGAGTTAACCCTGGATTAAATCTAATCAGCTTTCCAACAACTGGCCCCTGGGCACTTTTCAACCGTCCTCTTGACGTCTCAACGTGAAAATCTCAAGTTTGGGGTTTTAGAGAGAACGTGAACGCCGGAACATAAACTAGCATGATCTTCGTTTGGCATACAAACAAATGGATTTGACCAACAAAGACAAAGAAATCAGGAACTTAAAAATCTAACAGCCGTTCTCGTTGACGTTCCCGTCGTCGTTGCTCAAGTTCCCTATATTAATTACCACTGCAAAATGAACGCAATTGCTTAATTTGAGAACTAACTTACTGTGCAATATTTTAGACACCTGAGATTTTTTTTCTCGCTTGTTAGCGCTTACAAAAAAACGTTAACGGGTGTTATGACAGCACCACATCTTTCATCCTGTGTACGTATATTTCTTTTATCCAGGAAGTTGATGTTGTTAGTGTATATTTATATGGGACTTAGTCCTGTGTAACCCTGTCAAGGTCGTCAAGCAAGGGCGCTCATTATTCATTGAGGACAGAAGTTAACTGTACGCATCTTTTCAGTTAAACGAGCTGACTAAATGTAATATTTACTGTATAACTACAATATTGCATGGTCATTTTTCAGCGAAATTGCTGTGTTAGCCTTGTGGCACAATCCACTCCAAGTGATGGTCCGTAAACTCATGTTTTGTTCCACGTTGACTATAATAATTTCAACAAAATTCTGTGAATACAAAACGGAACCAAAAAAGATTCATCTATTTTTCCTTTTCGACTGAAATCCTGACACAACGATATTGAAAAGGATTGATTGAATCGAACACAATATCTCTATTTTATTTGATTTCAATGCAGAATGGGCCAACACGAAATCAAGATTTGGGTAGTCAGAACTTAGTCAACTGAACTATGGAAATTCCCTTTTATAAAGTATTGTGCTCTGGCGTTTTATTACACATCATTTCAGCTTTTCCAATAAAGTATTTGTAAAGTATTGAAGCGGAAGCTTCGCGACAAGTCCAAAAATTGCTGACGTTTGTTTTTCGTAATTAAAATATACGTTTGCTATTTTAATACCAAAGTCCACATTTGAAGATGTGGGCGGCACAACCCCACCCAACCACTCCTACGCAACTTTACCCCCACAGAACCCCACATGCACCTGTCACACTCCCCACCGCAACGCGGCACATCATCGCCCTTCCATGCAACTCGTCCTGAAAATGTACAAAACGTTTTCTTAGTTTATCAGACGTATATCTAGTCATCTGCATCCGACAACTTGGAATTCAGACCAATAGGGCTTCTGGACCCAAAGTGATATACGTCCTTCCAGGTGACTCGTCCTGAAAATGCACAAAACGTTTTTCAGCTTATCAGACGTATATCTAGTCGTCTGCAGCCGGCAATTTAGAATTCAGGCCAATAGGGCTTCTGGACCCAAAATACTTTGCATAGTCTCTTTGAAGCTTGTCAAGTGTGTCTGTTTTACAGACAAAGTCTTCTAAACTGCTTTGTGATAGCCCGTCGTTAATACCGTAATCTAACGCGAGAACTATCACTTTCGGTTCACAGTCAAGAACATTTCCATCTTGTTCTAAGATTCTAAAACTCTTTTTTGGCCATATCTCCTTTCTTTGAAGAAATAATTCAAACAGTGATGGGTTCTCTTTGTCGTTCTGGTGCTCCTTGATTCGCTTTCCAAAAGGTTGCGTTGTTGTTTGACCAATGTATACCTGAGATTTTTCCCCCCGTGGTAAGCTATCACAGAACACTTCATAGAAGTAGATGACACCTCGACAGGCAAATGGATTGTAACAGAACCGCTTAAGACTTTGCTGTAGGCGACGTTCTTCCGCGTTCTTGTGTTTTGACTTCCTCAAACTGCTGTATACAGTTGACCAGTAGGTGAAATTTGCACAGGCGATCTTGACAGCTGTTCTCAGCCGGCCTTTTAGATCGCGTACAAGGAGACGATGGGAGACTCTTTCACTGAGCTCAAATTTTTTGTTTGATACCAGATCTCCTGATGTTTCTTCATTCACAACAAATGCTGGGATGTTCTGATCAAAAACTGCAAAGTCTTTTCCCATGTTTTCTTCTACCAGCTTTTTAACATCAATCAATACGAGATTGTTCGTTCGGTACTTGGGTTCTATGTATATTCTGTCTATAGTTGTGTGTAATTTCCTGTTTTTTGGAGAATATTTGTCCTCTTTCTTAAGTAGTTCTTTCAATACGACTACAGAATGGATTACCGGCCTAGGAAGGCAATGATTTTCTCTGTACTCTATCAGTGTTTTCTGTTTTGTAGAAACACTTGCACTCAGCTCCTCCGTCAGAGTAATGATCTTATCAATTTTTCCTTCCTTTTTCTTTGTTTTCGCCTTCGTTTTCATGTTGTTAGCCTTATGCTGCAGTTCACCAATAGTTTCTCTGATCTCGTGAAGGAATTCGTGCCATTTTTCGTCAGAGTTTGGAGGCATATGCCTTACTGTTCTTTCCCTCAAACAATCACGGGCGAAGAGGGAAACGTCGAAGGCGATCGTGGCTTCATCGAGACCTCCTTCTGCCATAGCGACAATCGGCTTTAAACTGTTGGTCAGGCTGTAAGAAATATAATAGAGACTTCTATCATTGTTCTTTATGTATGTAGTTCTGTTTAGAGGTTGAAAAGGTCGAACCTAATTTCCACACTAAAACAATAGGTGAAATTAAGAATTCAACAAAGAATTTGCTGCAAGTTCAATCAAAATTGTCAAGATGTTCTACAATAGCTTACTATGGAAATTCTGCTGCAGCATTCAGTTCTAAGAATTGGCAGTTTATTTATTTCTCTTTCTCAGCCTTCGAGAAACATCCTGTATAGTCCTGGCCGAAACAGTGAAAATATTAAGAGATATTAGAAACAGATAACGCAAAGCAAAATGCGTACTAACCTTGTTCAAGCTGATTCTTGCATATCTTTGCTACAAGGGATGCGCTTGATGTAGTCCGGTTTTTGTTAACTGAGGACCGTGAGAATGTGACAGACTTTGTTTACCTGTTATTAGATTCATTGTACCACATAAACATGCTGGAACCCTGAGGTTGACAGCCGGAATGCTATTTGAGAACAAAATGCGAAGTTATGTGCTTTTATGTATTAAAATATCGTTTCCAAGGTGAGCGTTACAAACTAGGAAAAGCTTTTGAAAAGCTATTTTTAAATAAAATATGTAAACGGAGGTAGTTCAGTTCAGTTTCACTGCCGAAAGTTTGAGATATCAATAAAGCTGGATATGAAACGAAGGTTTTCACAACCTCAACAAAAACGGAGTGTGTATCTGTCAATGAGAGAAACCTCTCGATCGTAAGTTTTCGACATGATTGTTAAAAGTTACGTGCGATTTTAACAAACAGTTCCGTCAAAGTGGAAAATTCGCTACTTCAAAACAAACGGATTTTGAAAATTAATTATCAAATTCTAGTTCCATCCTATCAGCTACAATTACGTCTACTATAGGAGCAATGACTCGCTTTTTCAATGTACTAATATGAAGATAAAGTGAATATCTTCTTCAGCTTTCTTCGTGTGGGGATTAATGTCCTGACATGACAACCTATCAGTGTAACATCAAGGTGTTTCAAGGGAAGGGTGCAAATTATATTTTTCTTTCTTTTTATCAGACTTCCAAGTCCTGCACACTCGGAGATGGGGTAAGCACGTTGTATACATCATAAGAATAGTGTTTCTACATCACAGAAATTGTGTATCTATGTAATGTGGTCCCGGTTATATTAAAGGCTGTAAACACAGTCTATTCAAAGTACATAAGAGCTTTTCGCGAAGAAGTACACAAATGTTCAACAACGCTGGACAAAAAGCAAAAAAGAAAGTTAATGGAGCTGGGAAACTGAATTAGTTAACAGGAAACTGCCGATACATTTTGTACTATAATTCTCAAACTCATAAATTATTCATGTAGTTTCAGACAAATCAGAGAGCCACATTTGGTATTTTTTTACAGGATAAGAAAATTTCATTAAATGGACGGCTAAACTTCTACATTGAATGATGTTCCAGAACTGTATACTTTGCGTGGCAGCATCATACTGTATCTTGTTTATATATGATTAGGGTTATGATTCAATCCGTTATAGTGCTATTGTTATAATCGGACCAATCGTGGGCTTCTATCTCCACGCTTTTGCCAATCACAATGGAACTTTTGAACTTTTGTTTTCGCAGTTTAATTACAAATGCTAAATGTAGTGACAAAGTCATGCTAGGAAAAAATATATATACTGCTGCCAAATCGGCCTTATCAAGTTCCTTACTTCAACAGGAAGCTACAGATTCAACTGCCTTTTCCAGCTGAGCATCCGTACAGTTCGCACATGGCCAAATTTGCCCTTTTTCCCTCTTTCGACACACCCGATGACGTCAGGAAAGGCCAGCTTGCATGCCAGTTCCAGGCCACTCTTCCAGCGACAGCACCCGCTTCGGCACCAGACCCCATCGTGGCAGAGAAGACAAAAGGCCATTTTGCAAGAAGGGAAATCATCAAACCTCAAAACGCTTCGGAAAGAAAATCGCTGACGTGGCCAGGGCATGTTTATTACCAGGTTAGTCTCAAGTTATTCGAGTAGACCATGACAATCCAAGTATGACTGCATTACTTCCGTAACATTAATTGTTTAATGCTTTACTTGTACTTTCTGCAAGAAACTAAAATACCAGTTATAAAATAAAGCAAATATAACGATGCTTCTGATTGGCTGTGCAGCGTGCTTTATTATTGTACACGGACATAGTGTGCCTTTATGACCGGAAACTCAATGATATATCAGGGGCTTATTTTATAAAAGAAACAGAAAAACAAGCCCGCGCGCTACGCTGAGATATATAGACATGCACTTGTGAATTTTTAAGTTCACTCAAGTATTAGAATCGATCGCTCACGGCTCGTGATTCTTGCCTCTCCTTTCTCCTCGCTCACGGCTCGTGATTCTTGCCTCTCCTTTCTCCTCGCTCACGACTCGTTATTCTTAGCTCTCCTTTCTCCTCGCTCACGACTCGTTATTCTTAGCTCTCCTTTCTCCTCGCTCACGCGGCTCGTGATTCTTGCCTCGATCCTTTCGTGAACTTTTAAGTTAAAAAAATTCACGTGTGCTTATACATGTATAGCTCAACATATCGTTTTCAGTTCCTATATTAAAGCTATTTTGTGGTGTCAGTAATGGAAAGAGTGAATATGTGCATGTTTGTTTATTTGTCTTGTTGCAGCTTGTGAAAGGGCCACAGCACAAGCGACAGGATTTCTATCCAACACCACCCACCTCAGTTCTCCCAAATGTTTTCAACCGACCTCCTGAGGTAACTCTAGCTCCTAAGACAGCCAATGCACTCTACAACTTACAGCGGTCGCATTGGCGCACTCAGTATCAAGACCAGTACACTGGCAATGGGCCACAAAACGTTCTGAGACTCGACAACCTCAATGATTTGTATGCTGGAAGGGGGGATCAGTTGGTGAGTAGGAGATGAGTAATGAAACAAACTCCTAGATCCTGCAGGCACGAATAATAGTAGACTCTGAAAAGTAGTCACAGCATTAGGTGCTGAATAGTCAAGGCGACTTGTAATGTTTTAAACAATGTAATGAAAAAATTTGATTGTCTCACGATAATGGAAAATTAATTACAACTTTTCTTGGAGAAGAATTATTGCTGTTGTCACAAGCTCGAACCCATGACCTCGATTCCCGTTGGGGACTCAGAAGATTTTTTCTTCTGAGAAAAAAGCTTGTGACAACAGCAATAATTGTTCCCCAGTACGTGTCCAAGCTGAAAACCTTACTCATCACACCTTTCCTTTTAGAAATTATTTCTGACTAGTTCAAACTCAAAGTCATCGCCGGATAACATTATAAATGGTTACTATCTCTCTCCTCTCCTTTGTCTCTCCTCTCCCTTCTCTCTTCTTTCTCTCAACTCTCTCCCATAACTCTCACTTGTAATTTCACTCTTCGCTCTTTTTCACTCTCCCCACTATCTTATCTCTTCCCTCTCCCTTCTCCCCTTTCTCTCTCCCTTCTCTCTCTGTCGAAGTACTGTCAGTACAGACCTTTTTATAGCTAAATTTTGATAAAAATGTAGTTAGTTTTGATTTGTCTTTTACATTTCTTGAAGCTGTACATAGTTTTCAGATCGGTAAAAATGCAACATGCAATTTCTTAGGAATCTTATCCTAGCTGACAATAGGTTCTTAGGTCTCTTATGATAATAGTTGTAAGCCACAGACTAGTCGGATTCATTCCATTCGTGAAATAGAGGTTCATCCATGCATGTATGTATGGCGTTTCTGTAGATCTCGCACAAAGACCATCCTAACAGTTATGTATTTTCCAACAGAGAGAGCATTTTCAGAATGAGTTTAAACCTCCGCGTCCATTAGAAGGTCGACACACGAGCATTAGGAACAACAAGAAAAAGAACGTTGTGACTCAAAACGGCAAAGAGAAAGAAGTGACAGACAGTGAGGACGACGAAATCGACGATGCAGTTAGAAAAATGCCTTGGCATAGTTTTGCGCACACCAGCTTCCAGCATCCCACTGTAGAAAAGCTGGGCGACGGTGTGTTTACATGTCACGAAGCTGAGCGAAACCTTACCATCGCTGATGGAAGAAACAATGCTGTGCCATCACGTAATACAATTTATAATAACAACAGAACAAGCTATCAACACGCCTCCTTTCCAGAAACTAAAAGAATGGAAAGTTGCACTAATTTGCTGAGACCTCACACAGCACCTGAACGTCCAAGTTCACCTATTGTTAATAATATGCCAAGTCAACTCCATGAACAAACTATGACTGGCTCTACGAAGAATGGTTTGTATCCTAAATGGTTTCGTCCAAGCACGAGGTATGGCCGACCGGGAAATCGCCCCAGCACCTCCTACATAAACCTGCAGGATAGCTGGAGCAAAACCGAAACGCACCGAAGATTTCATGAACAATTTCCGGAGAATGCTCCTGACATTCGTCAAAAGCCTGATCTTCGTATTACAACGAATGAGAGGCGACATATTATTCCTGAGACCGGCCTGCACGGGTATTACTTTCACTAGCATGTGAAGGGGAAAAATTTATACCCCTGAACCCCCGTTACGCCGGATAGCGGATTAACACAGACATGTGCAGAATAGAAAAGCTCTTGGTCTGAGAACTGTCAGGCGGAGTTCTTGGCATGCACTCAGATAAGCTGTATGAATATGATATCAAGGCTGAATCAGATGAAACCCATACAGTGAATTAGTGAGATGTATCACTGCCAGATGGATTGGTGTTAGCCTCTAATGCAGCCGCCCTATTTCCTTCTTGCTCGGGGTCTCAGAAAACAAACCCCTCAGAAAACGGCCCGTTTTCTGAAGGCCCCCGCGCTATTAGGAAATAAGGCGGCTGCATTGTTGGGCAGATTTGTGTTGGAATTACTTTACGTGATATTTCTGTGAATAGTGAAAAAAGGGTAGCTTTGGCTATGCATGTCTTTCTCGCTCAATGATGGGCGATCTCAACTAAAATGGTTTAGCATCGCCGCCATACAGGCCCGCGCGCCTGAGTTTTTTTTTAATTCTCGTGCCAGTGTACGTAAAGCAGTTTCATAGCTAATTTAATCCGAAAAGAACATTTTTAAAAATAATTTTTAGGAGCACACAAAGCGTGCAGCAGCTTGCCTCGTTTTCGGCCAAATGATACCAGGATACTGTCTCGGTAAGAGTTTCTCCTGGCTACGGGGCTGCCACAGAGGAGAAAGAACCCATAAGTTCAAATTATCATACAAAGTCTTCGAATTTACGCGATCGATTCACTTGTGCGCGTATTTGCTCATGGGTTTCATGTAACTTGTGATTAGATCAAGTTAAATCCTTTAAACAAAATACTTTGAATTATGGGACTCTTTTTACAGACCTGAAGCACTTGAAATATACTACACCACTATTCTTGAGACCACTGCGCCCATATTGTATAATACAACAAGAGATTCACGGTGATAAATAATAAAAAAAATTCAGCAACTGGCGAGGTATATTACAGTTTTTATCCGATCTAAAAAGGCAACAAAAAATAGCCAATCGAGGGAGGTAAGTCGCAACATCTTTCCAAGTGTACCAAGAAACATAATCTTTGTTGGTGCCTCCCTCCTTCCACTCGAGTGAGTAACTGTGCACAAAATCCACAAATATGCCATTAACATCTAGTCTGTGGTCTCTTTTAGGGATAAACGCGCAAAAAACATTCCTTACTTGGGTATCTTCTTGGATGTCAGATCAATTTGAAAAAAAATAGTAGAAGCCATTGTCAATGTTTGCAAAGTGTTTTTGCCGTTCCGAAATGAAGAGTATCTACCGTAAATACTCTTCACTTGGTTTAACAGGGGACTTGGCCTTGAAATCGCAGACTAGAAAAAGAATATTTGAATGGTATATTTTTCAAAATGAATTATGAAGAGTTTTCTTGATGAAATGCAAATGATAAGTCGAATACAAGATATATATGTTAAATCTAGTCTACAAAGCCCTATACATGGCTATATATGGCTATATATGGTTATTGGTAAATTGGTGTTGTTCTTACTCCTGGAACAAACGAGCATGGATTGCGAGGAATGGACAAAATTGTCAAGTCGGTACCATGAGGCCCAAGACTGCCTCTTAGAAAAACCAATTTTAGTTTTTATACAACAAAAGTTTGGAACGGCCTATCGGACGATGTTAGAACAGCTGAAAATTCAAATGATCTTTGCCTTAGGGCAAAATTGGGAATTGTATTTTTTGACAAAACTATAGTTTTCACTTAAACACGGAGCGATCCTATAAAAGGCGAAGCTCCGCCCCCTTCTGGCTTCAGATTCTGAAAAATTCCATACGTAGAGCGCACTAATAAGAAACATGGCGGACGCCAGCTTCATATTGGCAATATCAATGCGTTGTTTTTTCACAAATAAAGTGATTAGCTAGAGAACAGACTCATTTACAATAATTTCTCTTGATTTACAAAACAAGTTATCATTGTTTATTGCATTCCCATAAATAATAAATTGATCACTCTGCAAAATTTGAATTTCGCGTGCCGTTCATGAAACTGACCAACCACGGAACCACAAGCAAACATGTCTCGTCCCTTGTCCATCCTTGACCATTTGTTTCCCCTCCCAGTCTCTTTAGGCCTGCGATGTTCCAGTGTCAGCTATTTGTTGTGAAAGCGTATGCTCACGGA
>JANSTR010147042.1:0-11289 GCA_025434805.1 Antipathozoanthus remengesaui | reverse complement strand
TGTCACCTCTTCCTCCACAAGGGCCTGCTGTAATTGGGGAAACCTGTAGCAGTGTCCCTCTCCCTTCGGGAAAAAGCAAAATAAATAAAACAAACATTATGCTTGTTTGGCGTACAACAGCTTGAAGAGCATATTGTAAGACTAAGAGAAGAACTTGACCGGGAAAGAGAAGAGAGAAATTACTTCCAGCTGGAACGAGACAAGGTGAATACATTCTGGGAAATCACCAAGAGACAGCTAGAAGAGAGAAAAGCTGAACTGAGAAACAAAGAGAGGGAAATGGAGGAAGCTGAAGAAAAACACCAAGTGGAAATCAAAGTTTATAAACAGAAAGTAAAACATCTCCTGTATGAACATCAGAACAACATTGCTGAACTGAAGGCTGAGAGTAAGTACGAAATTATAGAATAATTATAACTTAGCAATAAATTATCTGTTTAAAATTATAATATTAATAATAATAATAATTATTATTATAAAAATTATCATATTATATCCTATAATAATAGTTAATAATTAATAAGTAGGTAATTACATAAACAATTAAGTACTACTTAATTATTTTCCATAATTGTTTAGTGTGAGATTTGAATAACAATAAATTTAAAAATAGAGCAGGATTGCAGATAGAGAAGATTAATTTGCAGCAGGAAGTGCATGGAATCAATACTAATATCTCTGCTCAAGTTGGAGCCTCTGTGACAGAGAGAAAAGTTGAACAGTTTCATCGAAGGATTATTATTATCATTCATTATAATATTGTAATTAATAATGTATTGAATTGTTTACATGATTTACTTGTATTAGTTCTCTGAAACTCTGACAACCAGGTGATCATGATCTGGTGACGTCATTTCTCGTCTGAAGCACCCAATCAGCGCAGGGCAGAAAATAATTTTATTTCCGTGCCGCCATCGCTGAAGACAGTTAACACACATTCAAGTACAAACAGTTCTTTTAAATTACCTTTGTTCAGCAGTACACTGCATACAATACAGAATAACTCCATAGCATAAATCCGTAAAGGTGTAAGAAACAAGTTGTTATCAGCTTTTCACTGCTTCGAGTCAACCAATGTCAGTGATGTTGTTCTGTTGGAAATCGGTAGAAATTTTAGTTGGTAATTCTTCTTCAATCTTGTTTTGTCTCCCCTACAAGACAGGGAAGAAAACCAAAAACTTCGGAACTTTAACATAGTACCGTTGCTCGAAACTCTAGCTCAAGACTGCCAGATTGAAAATCGATTGGACGCCATCTTAGATCAGTTGGAGTTGAGTGGGCCCGCAGTGACTCATGGGATGCGGAATTAAAATATTTTCACGTCCTTCTAAAAATGACGTCACCAGATCACCTGGTAACAGTGTAAGTTTCATATCCAGATCATCCATAGTTCAGAAAAAAACGGAGGGAGTAGGGTGGGGGACTTTCTAATTTAAAGCATATCCCAACCTCGATACTAAGCCCACTCCGGTCGATTCTCAGGTCAACAGAGTGACTAACAAGTGAGATAATGCTAGAATCTATTGATGCATGCGTAGTTTTGCTTGATCACTCACCATACAGCTTTTGCTCCCCTCCCTGACGAACTTGGATCGAGCAGAGAACAAGTTCACAGCCTCTGGAAATGCGATGTCAGTCGGGTTTTCACGAAACATATGTGCCATACGCTCTGTAACGAAATGAGAATGGAAATGATGAAGCAAGGAAAGAGAATGGAAAGAATTTTTTTCTCTTGCTGTCGGAGCAAAATAAAGCGTTGTGCAAAGAATTCTCTATAACACACGAGATATTTAAAACAGTGCCTTTATTTAAAAGACAGTATTCACAGAATATAAAAGAGATGGAAGGAACAAATAAATTAATTGAAAGAAAAGATGTTATTTTCTTATAATTAAAGCAATGACATTTAAACGATAAAATTTTAAAACGAATCATCCTTAAAACGACCTTGAGGCAAGCATTAAGTGCATGGATGAATATAAACCACCAAACAGACACATACTGTCAGATAGACAAATTGGCAGACAGACACACAATGAACACAATTTCAGAGAGACACAACAACAACAACAACAACATTTATTTGCACCGTTTTAACATAAATTTACATTTTGGAAAAACTGAAGAATATAACTTTAAATTTAGGCAACGGGACAGCCGAGGTAACTATGAAAAGCTATTCTAGTCGGGTGCATATGAAGTGGTAATTAAATTTCTGAAAAATATGGAGAAAAGTCAGTTATATAAAATACATATATTTACACAAAAACAGTTTAGAAGAAAATGCGTAAGGGGAAAAACACTAACAGAGAGAAATGCTGACACAATGATAGACAGACACCGCGCTGACAGATAAACACGCTGACAGACAGACTGACAGATAGAAACACTGATATACAGACAGACTGTCTGACACACAGACACTGACAGGAAGACTGACTGACACACAAACAGACAGGCAGATACACTGACGCTGACTTACTGTTAAACTCTGTCATAGAGCTCTGTATCATAAAAATGAGAGTCATGTGAAACATCAAGAGCAGAGCGAAGCCATAGAATATATGAACCAGACTCGTGGCACGAAATACGTTAAACATGGTCTCCACTGCCTGGGGGACTGTGGGCTCGCATGTCGAGTTATTGCCAACAGTTGTCTTACATCCAAAGGAGAGTTTGAGCGCGCCGTCCGCCCAATAACAGCCAAACTGACCCATGGCGGCACCACACGCGAACATCGGCACGGCGAAGGGGAGAAACTGGATAGGAAAACAAAAAACATCAGTATCTGATATCTGAATACGTTTTACTATCCCGCTTTCCACAAAGTGGTTTAACAGTAAAAACCTGTATACTATTGCGCGGGAGGTCAGGGAGCGAATCCCAGCCGGACTCAGGTTCGTAAAATAACTGGGAAGAAAGTGCTGCCTTTGCGCCAACATCTGTAAATTGTTAGACCTTCATGTCTTTTCGAATAAGAACGTTAAACTGTAGGCCTGCGGACCAACACTCGGGGTCTTAATTTATTAACTGAGGTGAAACTATAGCATCTACAAATTACGGTTACGGACCTTTACATCTTAGATAAGAACGCACTTAAACTGTAGGCACTCGCGGACCAACACTTAGGGAGCTTTCCATTTAACAGAACTGGCCGGTCTGACCAGCACAATGAAGGGTAAATCTCCTCTGAGAGAAACTAAAACTGCTGTTGTTGGTCTTGATTACAGATAACATTAGTATCATAAAAACCAACTGGAGTAATTTTAGTTTCTATCACTCGAGATTTACACTCAATTGTACTGGTCGGCCTGTACTCGGACGGAGGAGAAGGTACAGGCTTCAGTTGCTCCAACACCTGCAAATGGTTAAAAATTCACGTCTTCTCGGATAAGACTTAAGCCAAGCGCCTATGAACCAAGCTCGGGACAAATGTCGAACTTTTCATGAGTCGAACTAATTACTGAGCGCACGATAAGTTTGTCGTTTTCCCCGATTAATTCAAAAGGTTCTGTTTGGATCGTCCTGACAGGTTCTGTCCGTCTGCCTGTAGACGGATATTAAGTTTGTCTATTAAGTTCGACTCTTGCCCAGAGCACTCGAAAAATTTAAAACTATACCGAATAGTTCGACTTTACATTTGACCACAAATGCCTTGTTGGCCTGACCCGCATTGTTTGGATATGTGTCCATGCACTAACAACATTCTGTATGCAAAGTTTGAAGTTTTTAGGTCCTTTCTGTACGTTTTTATGAGCGTTTTCATGGTTTTGTTAGGTCAATATTTGTACTCGTCCGAGGCAGCTGGGTCGATAATAAACGAACACTGATAGTGATATTGATCTTGTCCGGGCGAATTTTATCGTCTGCGAACTGTGGAGTATTTAATCGCTCGTATAGGCGTATCTGACATGCTAGATACCGGCGATTTTATACGCCAGTCGCTGCGATCAGCGAAATTTGCTATTGCAGTACGTGACAGACTAGGCGAATTTCGCCAATCGCTGCGATCGGCGTATAAAATCGCCTCGTGTGTCCCGGCCTAAAGGCGGTGTTACACGCTGCAATATTTCATGCAACTTGTGTCGCAACGGCGTTGCGAGACAAGTTGCAGAAGGATTGTTACACGGTGCAATGGTTGGTGTAAATTGTAAAAAGTGACTGCAATCGTTGCGAAAGTAGAACCGAATTCTACTTTCTGCAACGATAGCTGCAACTTGTCTCGCAATGACTTTGACCATTGCAGGCGGTGTTACACGGCGCAACGCCGTTGCGACACAAGTTGCACGAAATATTGCAGCGTGTAACACCGCCTTAACTGAAGAGCTTTTAAGCACCACGAATACATGTATCTAACAATTAAAAACTGCAACAATACTTTTTTTAAAAAAGACAAATGACTTAAAATTTCTTGAAGATTTTCTACTTATATACTCTTTATTTTTCAATGAGAGCAAAACGAATAGCAATGAGTTTAGGGGTTCGTGTTCTACCGACCAGCAAATCGGTTCTGGACTCTCCTCATCTTAAAACAATATGTGCAAAATACGTTTACGAGTTAAGATTTAGAAAACGTGTTTAAAAACATAATATCCTAACCCGAGCTTATTCTTAAATTGTTTTTAACTTTTGGCAATTTGAGCCAAGTCGTTCTTTTGAAGACGAGTATAATAAAAAAAACTTGCATTGTTCCCTACGTTATGAATTGCATTAATTTTGTAAATATTAATTGCGCCAACCTCTTAGCAAAAGACGAGGAAACATCTACTGTATTTGTCACAAAACTCCGGAACTTTAGATTCTTTTTTAGATGCACGAAATATTGAAATTCCAAGCTAAAATTTAGATATATAAGAAAATGTTTATATATGCTATTATGCAGCGAAATAGCAACAATTTAAGAACTATTTTAGCATGACTTCGCTGAAATTTCAAGAATGATAGCTTCGGGACAAACTTATCTTCTCTTACCAGAAAACGTGTATTCGTGCTGGCGATTCACTTAGTTAGTTATTTTATAAATAAATAATTATAAGTAACATGACCGTGGGTGGAAGATAGTTTCTAAATAGTAGAAAATAATTAGTTTTCTAGATCTTTCCTCGTATTATAGTCAAGCTACAAAACAAGTATTTTGGTGGAGTGATGAAATTGCATGGCCGAAGGTTCAGTAATTTGATTCGCAAAGGCAATTTTTTTTTTACTTCCCATTCCCAGCGAGTCAGATCGTTTTGTGGGTTTGTTTACGTTACGATCATTTTTCACGACGTTGTTATTTTCAAAAAATTTATAAATAAAATGAATTTGTGATCTACAATATATTTAACGAGTATTGTTTGCCGACTTGCAATTCATGGCCAAAGAAAACTATTGTATAGAAAAATTTGATTGAACTAAAGTAGCAGATACGAAATGCAATTCTCATGATAATTTCAACAGCACACTAACTAGTGGAACCTGCTGTTTATTCCAAACTTTTCGCATACTTTATCTAAAATAGCCGGCTTAAATGAAAACTTCAACCTACTCACAAGGAAAACAAAAGAAGGCAAATGAAACAGAGTATCTGTACCGAGTGAGAAATTCGTTGAAAATAAAATTATATAGTATGGCCCACAAAGAAATATAATCTTTCTAAACTTGCAGATTTGAAACTGTTTTGAAACTGAATACTGATGACTTCTATAAATAGTTCGTTTTTTAAAAAAAACCTGCCAAATTGTATCAAGTTTCGCTGTTATGGTCTGATAAAAAGAGCTTGTGTATTTCAATGTATTAGGTCTTTCTTTTGGCTAAGTACTAATGGCGATTATCATTTATCGCCAACATGCAAAAGTCATGTTTACGATTCTGTGCACCAATGAAACGAACACAAGACAATGTATATAATATATAAATTACACAGATACAAACATACATTTGGACTATCAATAAAGATTTAAAAGTAGAGTGAAGTTTTCTATCTGTCGAAGAACTTTCGAAGATACTTTTGTATGTCGTATTGAAACTTGACCTCGCGTGCGCATTTAATTTGCTTTTGTATTATATTAAATATATCAGTTCAACTTATCTAAGAGAAATAACAATTATCGACAGAGTTTATCAGTGAGTTATTAAACTATTTTCTAAAATCAACTGCCGATGCGCTACTCTCCAGATTCCTAATTTTCTCTCTATTCTACCAAAAGATTGCTTGTGTCTTAAGACGAAGGCAGTCGATATATGAATAAAGTTGTTTCACTACTAATGTAAAAACAGTAAGAAATCTATAAATCGATGAAATGCCGCTGCTGTTATTAAATATAAAATACCGTGTATACTTACCCTCATAATAAGCCGAAGGTTACGTAGTGTTTTTGGATAATGTCCGTCTTTCTTCAGTTTCTTCACACCCTTGATAAACCAAGGCACAGAATACTTGATCATGCATGCACAGCCGACAACAAGAGTAACAAGAAATAGTCCAATACATGTCGCCCAAGATATGTTAAATACAAAATTGGCTTCATAAAAATCGAGCGAGAAGTGAATGGCAATGTTGATGAGCCAGATGATCAGGCCGATCCATCCCTTATATTTGTTAAAAGTTGAGTTTGTATCTCCGATCCACGCGGAGAGAAAATATGTTCGCTTCTGAATTAAGGTGATATCTACATCCCGATCAAGGTCGCCATCGACATCGTCATCGTGGTTCGGATTTTCTTTCTCTGTCTTTCCCCCAGATTCGTAAGAATTTGTGGTCGTTGTTTTCAGGGAGCTTGTTAAACCCCTCCATCGCGCAATGGTGCTGCCTTGACCAGGCTCTATCTTAATCTTATCTTGGTCACTATTATCCACCATTCAGATACTGCGACAAATACCAGGCCTCAAGTAGTATCTAAACTGTAAACTTCACAACAATGTCATAAATATACATGCCGCAACCTGTAGAGATAAAAGCAGGTAGTCAAATTACCAATGATTAATCACCAAACCTCACTGGTTCTGAGCTCAAGCTAATCTACCACCTTCCTGGTCAAAAACCAGGCAGTCTGAATTACGACACCGTTCTGTTCGAAAAATTGGTGCTTTTAAAGATCTATGCATTGCAATCAACATCTGCACGAGTAAGATTGTTCAACACTCTTGAAGAGGTCAAGCAGCCGTATGCGCGTAACGTCTGATTTTAAGTTCAACTTGATAATTCTCTATTACGTGGATTTCATGTAAACGTGTCAGTTCGCTGTTGATGCGGTAAGAAGAGATTGTGTTGTTTTTGTTATAGAGAAACGCGAGACGGGTCAGATAATACGGCATTAATCCTTTGACTGAAGTTTCTCTGCGATGATCATTGAAATAATATCTTCCAGTTAATTCGAAGTTCAAATTAATATCAGTCAAGATTCTAAAGCTGGAAAATGCGCTTATATCTTTCTGTTTCTAACATTGAATCAATTCTCTAAACACACTAAATGACTAATAGCGATACAGAACAACTGAACTCTTTAAAACACAAATAAGACATTATGAAACGAGAAAGAGTTAAACGCTCAAGGCTAAGATACCGTCTGAGATTCACTCCGTACGTACTGTTTCTCAGATTTGCTGCATTCCTGCGAATCGACGAGTTTTAACCGTAGAGTTGTACCATGTGCAACGATCAAAACTCTCGAGTTTCCCGTCACTTGTTTATCATATGCATTTTACAAGAGAGGAATGAAATCACAGTATCAACCACTACAGTGGGAATGTCGCCTGATATCCACCAGTTAATTAATGTGCAAACTTATGAGAAACTTTCCACAAAGGAAGACATGTTGTCTTGGAGACGGAACAATGTGCTCTTTATCTGTGTAGTTTTCCGACAAAGGGACAAAATTTGTATGTTGTTCGCCAATCAGATATGCACGGTTGATCTTAGAAACAGCAACCAAACTAGCCCACTGTCGATCGACAAATATTGAATTAAACGTGCAAAGCTATGCATTAGAATAGGCAAAGATAAACAAGACTCCTTCCCGGTTTCAAATTGTTTTGAAAATGGAAAAAAAATTTAAATAAATGTTTTGACACTTTGAAGTGCTCTTCACTTACTCGACTATTATATAGTGAACCTATAATTAATAAGAGCTGTGACATGACGACATCAGAAAAATATTACGCAATACACTAAGATCACCCCCATCGTCAAACCTTTTGCTCACCAACTAAATTTGACAATTTTACAACTTTCGGTCACAGATCTTTCAAGTATGCTACAACTATGCGCGTGTCTGTGTAGAGGACGAGTCACTTGAACTTTGTTCAGTGGATAGAGCAAATCGAATTTTTCATTTTCGTGCGTAGAAAAGTTGCAAGTTGACTGCTGAGAGTGCGTTCCTTGCAGACCCCCGGCTGACAGCGAAATTCCAAGATTGAAGCAGATAGAACAGTTTGACAACTCCCTGTGAAACTGTTTATATATGTCTCGTTTGTAGAATGAAATGGCAAAACAAAATTGGAAACATTTTTAAATGATTCTTAAAAGAACAACTGAAGAACAAGCTCAGGCTGAGGCTGGAAAACAATGAAAAATTTCAGATTGAAACTGAAAAGAAGGTCGTAATTTAACTATAAAGCAATACAGTATTAAACAGTTTTTTATGAAATTACTCTCTCAAGAGCTAGTGATACATATGGCCTGAAGCATGTGAAGTTGAAGCATTATAGAAGCTGCAGTAATTTCTCCTTTTACTCTATCAGCCTCAGCCAGTTTATCAGAATGTATCTTCTCGTTATATTAGCTACACAGAATATGTTGTTTTGTTATGAGAATACAGTAACTGATCATATGAAACAAACTATCTGAGATGAAAAGTAAAATTCTTCTAACCTTCTCAAATGGAAGCTATGGAGACACCTTGGGAGAATTTAGCAGTACGCCATGCATGTGGCATACTTGGGGCTGAAAGGGTTAATGTAGGAATTTTGTATTCCATGGATTGGTGTTGGATTTCTCATGTCTGAGATTAAGTGTGCTCACTATTGAAGTCTTGGTCTTTCTTTGTCAATGCAAGTGAAAGCTCTGGGGGTTGTTCATTATTCACTAAGTGCCCATTGACAACCTCCATGTAATTTTATTGTGCTGTAACTCTAAAAAGTAAAACAATTGGAGACAATTAACATTTTAGTAATCTTTGGAAATGCATTGTACATAATTTATGTAACTTTAGATGTGAGTGTTAACAAGTTTTAATTTGCTTCATGTTAACAACAACTGCAATCCTTTGCATTTGTTTTTGTGTTTGTTGGTGAGTCAAACAGATTTTTTAATTTGTTAGATTTTCACCCTTTGCGGACAATCTCGCTCCTTCTCCATCTCCATCTCAATATATCATTGATCAGTTTAGGGATCTATATTTGAGTCACATTTTCAGCACAGCTTAGCTCTGTGAATTTCGTAGATTAAGAACTTAACATTCTGTGCAAAAGATCACACTGGTTGATTGTTGATGTTGTAGGGCAATGTGTCCCCAGAAACTCTGACCTTTGATGCTCTCAAAATATGGCTTAACATGGCTGGGGCCCTCTCAAAGTGGCATCGGATGTAAACAGTTTGTTTTTAATTGAGAATGTTACAAGATTTTAATGAGGATGAAGAATTTAGAATTAATTTTCATGGTATTAAACTTGTTAATACATGTGCTTGTCTTTCACTTTGTCAGGTCGTCTCACTTCTCACTCCTGTTTTTCACTTTCAAAGTGAAATGAATGCACAAATTAAAATACAGTTTAGATGATTATACAGTTATTCTTGAACATGTACTATACCTGGTAGTATCATAAAACATGGCCAGGTTTTGTTTTTGTATTACTTAGTGTAAATGAACTGCATAATTCTAATTCTTACTTTGTCAAGAATGTATCAGGTGTTTTTGTTGTCGACACAACAAGTTAAAACTAATTTGTTCTGCATCTTTAAATTTGAGATTCCAACCATGAAGGCTACTCTTCTCTCACAGCTTTCAAGGTGAATAGCGAAGCAAACAGCAACTGTCACAGCCAGCCACGATCCAGCTCCCAAAGGAAGAAAGGATCAAATGAACAAGTTAGCATGCTGACAGTCAATTCTTCAAATTCAATAAAGACACTTCCGATGGTTTCTATCAAGGAGATCGCATGCTACTTGTCCATGCTTGAAGGAGGCAAAGTTGAAGACAAACTTGAATGTGAGTAGCAAATCTAATAGTATATTTCTCATCTTGTAGAGTACATATACATGTAGTTTGATATTTTAAAATTTTGGAAATTCCTCCTCAAATTACTTGTTTTCCAATCAATACAGTGGAGCTCCGTTAATATGGACACCATCTGTGATTTTACCGGGGTGGTTACAATTTCATGTCTTGGGTGATGTAAAGACAAATATATTGTAATCACACTTTTAATATATACATATATATACAAGATATATACAATGTGCCCTCCTGTTTATGACCATAATAACATTATAGCAGCTCGTGAACTTGGGCACACGATATACTGTTACACATTGAAGGATTGCATTGTGTAGTCACCAGAGTGCCTGAAAACTGCAAGCAGTGAGCTATGCATAATGCAAATAGTGAGCGTTTCACTAGGAAACTCTCCATCCAATCTTAGATAGAATTATATCAAGCTACTCGAGAACCTTCTGGTCATTAAGAACAAACTTGCTGTGAGAAATATCCACAATATAAACCAAAGCCCAACTGAGTAAGAATTGAAATTGAAATTGACATGTCACATGCATTTTACTTCCTAAGTGGCTGTATTACCGGGATGGGATAATAAATGTGACCATATTACCGGGGTGGGATAATAAATGTGGCCGTATGCCATATAATGGAAGACTGTATTAACGAGGATTTTTATAAGCCTAAAAAAGTGATCGTAATAATGAGGTGACATTAGTAACAAGGTGACCATGTACTGTATTTACAAGGTGGCTGTAAAGATGGGTTTCATGGTAAGTACAATCTACAATTTTAGATTTCACCCTGGAAGTGACACCTCCAGATACCAAAACAATAGTTTGCTGCCTATTATAATAATCACATAGTGTACCTGGTTACACCATTAAGGATCATTCTGTCTTCTATTTTACAACAATCCCAAGAAATTTCTAAGGTTAGAGTCTGTAAACAACAGGCCTCGAATTCTCCCCCCCCCCCCCCCACTCCACAACCATTTGTTGTACAACTTTGCAAAATGAATGGGGGGTGGTTTATTTGGACCCCCACTCCACACCCATTTGTTGTAGTTACAAAATGAATGGGGGGGGCGGTTTAT
>JANSTR010147031.1:0-11292 GCA_025434805.1 Antipathozoanthus remengesaui | reverse complement strand
AACATATAAAATAAGATCCCAGCTGACCCCCGGCCAATAATCCTTAAGTAGAGGGGTGGCCGTACAGGAAAATAAAAATAAAAAAAATACGGTGTTTCTAAAAAACTCTGCCATTTAGTTATAAGGGTTTCGTTTGAAGGTTCCTTGTTATCCCATGCGTCATCTACTGTTTTCTTCCAAGGTTTGTACCTCAAAAGCTGGTACTTACAGTAAAGTGGAAAACTATGACCTTTTGGGTTTGAAGAGTAGGTAGGAAATATTTTTGGAATGACATTGTCTGGCAGATTTGTCAGTTTGTTTTTCGAAAGTTTGAACTTAGTTGCAAACTGAACAAAATTCAAGTTCTTCATGTAGTCAGAGTTGTCGTATTGTTCACGATTTGCATAAGTGTCAAGGAGGGAGTTATTAGAACAGATTTGCCCTTCTTCAATGGATCTGGTATGCAGTTTACGTGATCCATCAAGACTGATTGGAATAACAGTGAAGGATGAGCTGTGAAGTTTCAGTGAAAGTAAGTGGTGCATTGTCTCTTGTGCAGCATAATCCCTTTCACCAAGGGTTTTCATGACGATCTTTTTTATTGCTCTCTGGGGATCACTGTTGCCAGAGGCATTTTTTACGATGGTGTTAAATGCAGCTTTTAGTAAAGGTGTTCTTGGTTCACCTTTTGCTGCATACTTAGTAAGGTACTCAACACAGGCATAGTAGTTAATTACCACCTGCATGTCACAGTTGGCTCTCCAGCCTTGTAGCTGTAGTCGTTGGTTATTGTTAAGTCGAGAGTCGTTTCTCTCGGTTACAACTTTTGCCCTGTGTTGGATATCATCAGACTTACTATGTACCTTTTCAAACACCAGTTTTGTTCTTGAGCATTGCTCTATTGGGAAATTGAACCGGCATTGTAGTTCGGTTTGGTTTCTTTTTTTCCGCAAACAATAATTAGTGCTACAATGCGTATGACGTTGAACCATATTCAAGAGGTCACAATAATCGGACTCCAATTCAAACTCTGGTATATCTTTGTACTCTTTCTGACATGGATGAATTTCAGGTCTTATCCAGATCTCGTCTTCTGGTGGATTGGGGTTCATGGTAGTTAGCAGCCAGTCAACATACTTACAAACTGTATCTGCGGCATTGTTACCAGACATAATATCTTTATCTAGTTCCTCAGTGTCAACTTCAGAAAACAATTGTTCATTCTTCTTTTTCTCTGCTAAAAATCCTTTCAAAGCCTTTTTTGTAAGATCACACAACCCAGGATCATTTTTTAGTTTTGCTGTTCCATGACAATGAATACTTCCTCTACCCTGGTACTCAAATCTATACCAGTGCCATTCAGCATCCAACGTATTGTACAACCAGTGTTTTATAAAACTCTCCAGTATTTGAGTAAAAAACCAATCCACAATATGGAGATTATTAATAACATTTTGTCGTCTTTCCTCACTGGAGCAGCTGTCAGCATCTGTCCCAAAAAGAGCATGCAATTCAGGCCAATGCATATCAGCAGATGAAAAAGTGAAAAAGAATGTTGGTGAACCTACAGTTGTCACAATGGCTTTCAGGTCTTCTCTGACTTTGTGCCAGTAAGCATTTGTGCCTGCAATGTTAGCCACATACCTGGATATTTTTGACATTAAAGTTTTAGACTGGTCACTTTTAGCCATATCACGCAGCTCATCGATTGTTAAATGAGCTTCACCAGGGTTTTGCTTCAAAAATATTCCACCCTGTTGCAATGTTCTTTTTCTCTGCAACATGTTAAAAGCCCAGTAGGGAAATCTGGGATGGTTGGCAAAACAATAGAGCCATTTTCCATTAACCTTTTCAGCAAATTTAATAAGATGATTTACTTTTTCACCAAGAGAGACATCTCTCAGAAGAGCAGGGTTGTGGGTTGTTTTGCGTCAACCACAATAGTGCATCAAATACTTTTTGCCTTCTGACATTAACATTTTTAAATGTATTGTCTCTTCCCTTTACTTTGACCATTATAACTGATAAGTCTTTGGAGTATCTTGGCAAGTTAGATGCAAGTTCTTTCACATTTTGAGGCAGATTGACACAATGCCCAGAGTAACCCCTCTGTCCACCTGGTTTAATATACACTCTCATGATGGGAAGGGCACGAGCAATTAGCATTTCCTCAATTTGAGTCAAGCCCTGCAGTTCAAGGGGAAAACTTTTTGGGAACATTTTGGTCTCTAGTGCACTGCGAGCAAACATAACTACTTTGGGTTGCATTTTGGCCATGCCTCTTTACATATTACACACTGAACTGTTGAATATTTGAGAGATTTGTGAAACTTTTTCATATTCTCCACTGCCCATCTTTGGTCATGGAGTGCAGCACTACTCGAAAAATCAAAACTGTTCAAATAGCTTTTTCTGATATCAATTTGCTCAACTTTTGTTCCCTGATTTTTATTCAGTTTATTTATTTTATAAAGCTCCCTACGTCTTGCCAGTCTTGCTTCCCTGGCATCTGAACTCTCACTTAACTTACGCAACTTATAACGTTCTCTTTCTCTTGCCAATCGTTCTTGCCTAGCTTCAGAACTTTCATTTAACATACGTACTTTACAAGTTTCCCTTTTCTGTGCTAACATTTCCTCCCTTTCTTCAGGGCTTTTGTTAGTAGTTTTCAGCTTATTGTATTCTCTTTTCCTTGCAAGTCTCTCCTTCATTTTGTCATCATTCTCTGACAGTTTCATTTTTAGAGAAATTAACTCATTTCTGTTTTGACTATTCTTATCTTGAACTGTAGATACATAGTGTAGGCCATTTATATAGCCTAAGAATATTGTTCTTTGAGTCTCATGTGAATGAACAGGAGTAATGACGGTTGTTTCAGGTGAGAAAATGTTTGATTCAGTAATATGAATTGCACAGCAAAGTGCATTGGCAACAGCCTGCATGATAATGTTGTCACACCATGTTCCTGGTTTGGCAATTTGTTCAATATATCTTTGCCATGGTATATCTGCAATACTATCGATGTATAATTCTGGCTGATTTAACATGTGACTGACAGCAGCACTGCGGATCTCAAAATGCAAGTCTGGTTTACCATAAAGTTGATGTGAAACAGCTTTGAAAAAGCAGTCACCTTGCCCACCAACATCGTGGGGTTTCAGACCAATCAGTTCTAACTTACGAACTAAATTATCCCATGCTACAATGTGTTTGTTACCATCTGTACAATGCATACCTCCTTTCAGGTTACGATTCATGCTTATAGATGTGCGGACAATTTTTTCTTGGACTTTAGAATCAGCCTTTCTTGATACATTATGGCCACATGTTTTTGAAGTTTGAGTGAAAAACCTGGTAAAAAAGCAATCTTTTCTTTTCACAAACCTGAGGATATAATCCTTGCAACTGGTAATGATCATGTACATGATTGAAGACTTGGGAACAGATTGTTTGATTATTTTTTTCAGTTTCTTTTTCACCTTTCTTTTTCGCAAGGCTTGCACAATTTTGTTATGAGGCAATCTTGAAGGTTCACGATCTCTGTGCACTAATTTGTGATTAGATTGCCTTAAAAGTTTCCTAGAGTTTCTAAACGAACCCATGCTATTACCAGTACTGGAAACATCAGAGGTCGTGACAGATTGGCCAGTATGTGTCACAGCTTTCAAAGTTTCATTGGAGCAGTCGACCGAAGTCTTAGCCTCTGGACTGTCACAATTGACAAGTTGGCTCGTACCACTGTCAGATTTATTGATGTCCCACCACACTGGGTATTGGGATAGAATTGGCTGTATAGTTACCTCCTGCTGTACAGCTATAGAGCAGGGGTCTAGTTTGTTGTCACGCCACAATGCGCAAAGATGAATGGGCAATCTTGTCTCATGCTGTCTCAAACTCAAAGACATTAGAAACAGGCTGTTTAGTGGAAGTTTCTTTCTTTTGAACATTTCTACAACTGTCAACCATAGTCTTTGCCTCGACAACATGTTGTTGTCGAGAGCTGCTATCAAGGCAGCTCGATTTGAAAACTTTGTCCTCGAGTTTGGAAGATTACTGATCACGCCACGAGGTAGGGCGATTAGCTTTCGGTGACGAATTTTTCGAACAAAACAGTCAAAATAGTCCACTGGACCGCCCTGAGGAAAACTTTGAAAGCTGTGACGAACTTTAGTTGGAAAAATAAACATATTCAACTTACCAAAACACAAAATAAACCTTGCAAGACACCGTCAGGAAAACCAAGCAAACGCTCCAAAAATGTCAAGCAAAAGGTCGAAGGAGGAAAATGTGACTTCTTCGATTAAACCCACTCAATCGATAAATCTTCGTCGCCGGATCTTCGTCGCCGGCGAAAGTATGGGAGCCGTCTATTGGTCAGTCTGTAGTCGCGTTTTATCGGCAAATCTTCGATGATATATTCGTCGCTGGCGAAGATATGGGAGCCGTCTATTGGTCAGTCTGTGCTCGCGTTTCATCGGGAAATCTTCGTTGATGTCCGGTCAGATGCCGATTTTTAACATGAAAGCGAGGCATTTTCAGTCAGCCCGTGGAACGAAAAAAGTCTCAACAAAACCTGGCTATGCGCGGAAGGCGGGAAATTCGAAAAACACGCAAGCATAAATGGACGCGAATGGGTGATGAACAGAAAATTGGCTAGACTATTTTTGCTGCTCGCATAGCTCGCAGCAATTATTATTATATGACAGTCTAACTGATTAATAGGTCCGTAATGGCTTTCCTGCATTCTGATTGGCTGAAACTCAGGTCAATAACTTAACGTACTGCCTTTTCACCTGTGCCGGACTAGTATATTTGGATATCGACAAAATAAATACAAAAAGCTAGAGCCATATAAAAATTACTTTACAGTGAAAGACATCGGGAAAATATTTCTTTCAGTCAGATCTCGCAGTCGGTTATTAGGATGATGTTTTATTGAAATTTATTTTTTTAGAAGTATAAAGAATAAATAAATAAATAAATATGATAATGAAAGACAGAAAAAAGGAGGCAAGCGTTTGTGTAGATAGGCTTATTGGAGAGAGGTTGTAGGTAAGTGTGTGTGGAGATAGGCTTACTAGGGACAGGTCTCCATCCATGTATACATGTTGACTGTGTTATGGAAGTAAATGGAATTGAAGTCTGAAAGCAGGATACAAGCTAGAATGTCTGGGTGTACAAAAGGCAAGATGCGGGGATACTCTCACTGCAAGTCTGTGTTGTGTGTTGGATGGTAGTGTTACCAAAACTGCAACGGTGTTACCAGTAACTGGTTAGACGCTGGCTACGGACACTGCCGGACTGTCCAGTCTAGGGAGCAAGCCGTTCAGACTTTTCTACCGACAGTCTAGGGAGCAAGCCGTTCAGATTTTTCTACCGACACTGACGGACTGTCCACATTCTAGGGAGTAAGCCGTTCAGACTTTTCTACCGACACAGGCGGACTGTCTACCTGATTCTAGGGAGCAAGCCGTTCAGTCTTTCCTACCGATACTGACGGACTGTTAACATTCTAAGGAGTAAGTCGTTCAGAGTTTTCTACCGACATTGCCAGACTGTCCATAGTCTAGGGAGCAAGTCATTCAGTCTTTCCTACCGACACTGACGAATTATCCACATTCTAGGGACCATGACGTTCAGTCTCTTCGGGCAAGACACAAGTCTTGGTTTACCTTCAACGCGCTTTGCTCAACCGGCTGCCAACATTTCCAACCGAAGTTCATATATCGCATCCTTGAATTATTATACATTTTCCATGAACATTGGACGCCTTTTTCTGTGGAAGCGCGAGGAGAGACCTTTCCAGCGCTGTAAAAACCAGGAGTTCATTCGTGCTTGATTTTTACTGTACACATTGAGGTAGATTCCGATTAGGACGATGAGCCCCGACCACACGTACCTACAGGACAGCGGAGACCAATGAAAATTGTTACACGATACAGCATTCCACTTGCAATTCGTCTCACAATGCCGTGTGCTAAAACTAACAGATGCATTTGCTAATTCTCATATTATTATTTTAAGATTACGAAAAAATTACAATAATAGGTCTTTTTATAATAATAGAATCAGTTTTATTAAATTAATAAGGTTACATCTACACAGGTAAAACTTATTCACATTAACTGTACAGAGGTGCATCTGAAGAGCAGAACATGACATGACTGAACATTGTGAAGTTAACTTTTTTCCATCATCACAAAAAGTGGCAAATTTATCTTATTTTATAATTACAAAATGCCTCGAAACATAATCAATTATTGCGAGAAAAGGTGTAACTTTGCTGTAATTGAGTTCCAAGTCCATCAAACTCGCAATTGTTGTTTCCTCCTACACGAGACGAGTAGTACTTACTGTGTTGTGAATGGCTTTGTAAAAAACAAAAAGGACAAAACCATTGTAACAGCTTTCCGACAGGTTGTAACTGCAATAATGACAAACCAAATGCACAAATTACCAATAGCGATATAGATGATCAAAAGGGTTTTATTTAGAAATACACTACGTTGAGAAAGAAGGCATGTGGGCAAAGAAAACTGCATGGATGTATGTAGCTAGGCTTGTATGTATGCACGAACTAAAGAAAAAGATGAGCGCAGTGATCCTGGCGATCAACTCCAGGGTTTCCATAAATGATCGCTGAATGCCAAAACGACGTCCACTTAAACTTTCTTCAAATATCGATTATCGGCAGTGAGAATGTTTGTGAACTTTCTATCAGTGCTCATGTCGAAACTGATTTCCTGCAATTTATCTTTGTATAGTTATTCTTGTAATCTTTACCAAATTTATTGTACTGACATCCTCCATGAAATCTTCAAAGCCATTTCAAACTTTACACACGCAGGCGAGAAAAACATCAATTTGATGGAGTGATGAAATATTTAGAGCATGACTCCGACATATCTCATCTCATTATATGAACTGTCGACTAGCTCCACACTCGCGACAAAACGTTTTTGGCAAACTCTTTCGATCACTGATCGCCGATTGCCATTACATTTTCCACAAAGCTCGACTGCCGCGATCACTCAAATAGAACCAGGTTCTATCCCCACGGCCGACATCGCTGGAATTGATATCGCTACAACGGCCAGGATCGCTGAAGTCTTGTTTCCATACAATGGCCAGGATCGCTGAAGTCTTGTTTCCATACAGTGGCCAGGATCGCTGAAGTCTTGTTTCCACACAATGGCCACGATCGCTGAAATCTTGTTTCCATACAGTGGTGAGGATCGCTGAAGTCTGGTTTCCATACAATGTCCAGGATCGCTGAAGTCTTGTTTCCATACAGTGGTGAGGATCGCTGAAGTCTGGTTTCCATACAATGGCCAGGACCGCTGAAGTCTGGTTTCCATACAATGGCCAGGATCGCTGAAGTCGTGTTTCCATACAGTGGCCAGGATCGCTGAAGTGTTGTTTCCATACAATGGCCAGGATCGCTGAAGTTTTGTTTCCATACAATTGTGAGATCATCGATAAAGTCTAATTTCCATACAATGGCCAGGATCGCTGAAGTCTTGTTTCCATACAGTGGTGAGGATCGCTGAAGTCTTGTTTCCATACAATGGCCAGGATCGCTGAAGTCTTTTTTCCATATAGTGGCCAGGATCGCTGAAGTCTGGTCTCCATACAATGGCCAGGATCGCTGAAGTCTGGTTTCCATACAGTGGTGAGGATCGCTGAAGTCTGGTTTCCATACAATGGCCAGGATCGCTGAAGTCTTGTTTCCATACAGTGGTGAGGATCGCTGAAGTTTGGTTTCCATACAATGGCCAGGATCGCTGAAGTCTTGTTTCCATACATTGGCCAGGATCACTGAAGTCTTGTTTCCATACAGTGGCCAGAATCGCTGAAGTCTTGTTTCCATACAGTGGCCAGGATCGCTGAAGTATTGTTTCCATACAATGGCCAGGATCACTGAAGTCTGGTTTCCATACAATGGCCAGGATCACTGAAGTCTGGTTTCCACACAATGGCCACAATCGCTGAAGTCTTGTTTCCATACAGTGGTGAGGATCGCTGAAGTCTGGTTTCCATACAATGGCCACGATCGCTGAAGTCTTGTTTCCATGCAGTGGCCAGGATCGCTGAAGTTTTGTTTCCATACAAATGTGAGATCATCGATAAAGTCTAATTTCCATACAATGGTCAGGATCATTAAAGTTTGGTTTTGTTAACAATCGATAGGATTGCTGAACGCATATTGCAGTGTTCCGAACGATTCCAGCGATTATATGGTAGCCAGGCAAAATAGGGTTTATCGATTAAAAACACAGTTTCTTATTTTATTATTATTATTATAATCATCATTATCATCATCACAAAACTTGTGAAAGTTACTTTCACATGGATCTATTTCTTCAATAAGTGTTTTGATATAACTTGTTTTTGATATAACTCAGTGTTTTTTTGGTCTCCAATTTTATATATGGAAATCAATTTAACTTACCTGTAACCGCCAGCAATGCCCCAAAGAAGCGCACCAGCGTCAAGACAAACGTGATCCCAAGATATCCGGATAGAGAAAATAAGAAGGCAAGGCCGTACGTCTTGACAGGTTGCTGTACGTGAAAGAGATGAGACGGGTTCTGCTTGCTTTTCATTATTCGACACGGCAGTCTTGCACATAGATGACTATAATACAATAATTTACCAGGCTCGCACCATCAGGTTCAAGGTATCCGGAGGAACTCATATAAGGTATCTATATCATTTTTAAACTAGCTGAACACTCTGCTATCTAATGTATGTATTAATTAGTCAGGTGAATCTGTTTCACTTGGTACGCGTGGCTGATGTTACTCACATGCACAAAAGGTCAGATGAGAAGGGGGTGGAGGGGGTCAGGAAATATGTACAGTTTCGAGATATTATTTTATCTGGGGATGGACCATTCCCAGCAGCGTCCCTAGACGGCTTTCTGATAGTGTTAACGGCTTCTGACGTTGTGCGAAGATAGTTTCCAGAGTTAGCTTCTCCAAAATTGAGTGATTCGATGTAACTAACTGAGCAATATTTTATGCCGTTTTGTGTCTTGACGTAGCACTAAAAATACTTCAAAACCCAGAGGTTGTCAGTTGGCAGTGGCAAACTGAAAAGTCTAGGTGAGGCAGCGGAGATGATGATGTATTAACAATTGAATAGTTATAATTTTGCATTTCATAGCTCTGAACTTATATCAAAACAGAAACCAATTAAGCATAAAATAGCTGAGAAAAATCGACAAAAATGCTTGTTTTTCTCCTGATTAGAACATGACATAAGGCCTTACATCTCAGAACCGACTATATTTATCTACATGTGCCTACGATGGAACTCGTAACCCAAACTATGAACGTAACAAACTTCAGATGTTGTTACCACTAAAGTTCAACTGAAAACCTCGCAAATATGAAGATCTGCCCTAAAACGATCAGTCCATGGAAATTTCCATCATCATATTTGTGTACAGCAAACTTACCTGTGCACAGAAACTGAATGCTGGCCAAAGGCCTCCAGAGACTGTTAAACCACACAGAATATAAACGAATCCTATGCCATATGAATACAGCACCTAGAAAAACGAATATTAATCTTATTTTCAAATCAAATTAAACAACGATGAGGATGAAGACACTGCGTGAGACGATGAGAATAAAATGAATGAAACACAGTAAAGAACACAGTAAGAATTGAATAACAATTATGCACAGTAAATGTTCAGCCGTGATGAGTGACTTCGAACTTGTATTCTGAGTGTCACCAGTGACAACACAAAACGAAGCCTCCTTTTATTGTTTATATGCATCATCTCAAACTTTTAACAAAGTTGTTTTAAGGTACCATTGAATCTGTATTATGAGGCCATACTTGGGGAATTGTTCGGCAGCACGTTAATCAATACAGGGTGGCCTAATAATAATCATAGTAAAGGCCACAAACAGCATGCACATGGCGTGATCAATACAGGGTGGCTTCATAAAAAATGGTTCACTTATCTGCGGCTAAATGAAGTGAAGCGGAATCCAAAAGAGCTGATAAGTGGTTTCCTGAATTCCCCCAGGAGCAAGTTTGTTAGTTGTCATGCCATTAGGTGATCTGAAAGAATGTGTGATTTATGTTTGCATATCAGTATTTAAGCAAAGTAGAAGTTAGTCATCATGCTCTACTTCTCATATCAGTATTAAGCAAGAAGACTAGTAGAAGTTAGTCATTGTGGTCTACTTCTCATATCAGTATTAAGCAAGGAGACTAGTACAACTTAGTCATTGTGGCCTACTTCTCAAACTTGAGTTTTTTCTTTTTCTGCTACTTCTGTAAAGTAGAATCGTGTTTTGACAACAACGATATTCCTGTATGATATTCGATATGTGTGTGTTTATGGGGTATTTTAAAATGGGCCATTAGCTCATTTGCTAGACCTACACTGCATTTCAGTTGTATTTTGTTGCAGGAGGGGGAATTCAGGAAGGACCACCAACAGCATGTACATGGTGTGGTCAATACAGGGTGGCCTCATAATAAAGGGACACCAACATCATGCACATGTATGGCATGGTCAATACAGGGTGGCCTCATAATGAAGGGACACCAACAGCATGTACATGGTGTAGTCAATACAGGGTGGCCTCATAATAAAGGGCCACCAACATCATGCACATGTATGGCATGGTCAATACAGGGTGGCCTCATAATGAAGGGCCACCAACAGCATGTACTGGGTGTGGTCAATACAGGGTTGCTTCATAATAAAGGGCCACCAAAAGCATGCACTGGGTGTAGCCAATACAGTAGGTTGGCATCATAACAGCACACCACCAACAGCATGCCTGCACTGGTTGATTTATTGATCTCAACTTTGATTTATTGATCTCAAGTGCCTACATAGCACTACATTCAAACAATTTGGTGTTGCAAAGTCCTTTTAAATACCATCTACATAAGAACAATCACAAGCACTTTTATCCTCTCAAAAGATTAAATAAAAAAATATATAAATACCATTTCAGTATTTGAGCCTCCATAAGATTTCATTGTTTTCTCCTGCACATTACCAATGACTGCATCAGCACATAAAGCCAGAGAAATCAGAAGTATTCCTGATTTAAAAGTAATGGTACATTCAGTGGCAAGTAAGAATATTGGTATACTACATTTAAGTTGCATTGTTTGCATTTTTTTAAAAGTTAAACCTATAGGTGTTACTGGGTGAACAAGTTAATGACAGCATACTAGAAAGTGCATCTCAACAAAGTATTGTGTCTGAGTCTGAAAAACGGGCAGAAACAGAGCTCTGCATTCAGGACAACTGAGTGATATAAAAGGATATAT
>JANSTR010147020.1:0-11293 GCA_025434805.1 Antipathozoanthus remengesaui | reverse complement strand
GCAATATTCATGTTACCTTCTACATCACAGCAAACTTTCAACCTCGAGCTTACCTCTTCCTTGGCAATATTCATGTTACCTTCTACATCACAGCAAACTTTCAACCTCGAGCTTACCTCTTCCTTGGCAATATTCATGTTGCCTTCTACATCACAGCAAACTTTCAACCTCGAGCTTACCTCTTCCTTGGCAATATTCACATTGCCTACATCACAGCAAGCTGCTGTGTGAGTAATCCTTGTTTCTGGTTTGTGAGGCGAGATATATAATGAATTTAAAGCTCAGCATCCCACATATATACAGATAATGTCAATCCGATCTCACCTCTTCCTTGGTAATCCTCATGTTGTCTTCTACATTACAACAAACGGCTGTTGTGAAAAGTAGTCCTCGTCTCTGGCTAGTGAGGCGAAACATACAGTGGATCTAAAGCACAACATTTGACAGGTAATGGCAATCCAATTTTGCCTCTTCCTTGGCAATCCCTCAATGTCATCTTCTACATCACAGCGAACTCTCAACCTCGATCACACCTCTACCCTGGTAATCCTTATGTTAATTGTTGTCTTCTACATCACAGCAAACTGCTGCTTTGTAAAGTAGTCCTCGTTTCTGGTTAGCGAGACGAGATATACAGTGGATCTAAAGCACTAAATCACAGCATTCCACAGGTAATGTCAATCCGATCTTACCTCTTCCTTAGCAATCCTCATATTGTCCTTTACATCAGAGAACACTGTTGGCTGTATGAAGTACCCCTTGTCTCCATGCCGCTGACCACCGCAGTTCAGCTTGGCTCCTTCTTTCTTACCGCTCTCGATAAGATCCAATACCTTGTTAAACTGTTCTTCATCTACCTGAAGTACATTAGTAAAAATAAACACTGTGGTTTCTTCTTCAACCAATTCTTCACCTACAAACATGTAATCGGTTGAAGGGAGCTAACTGTGTCCCAGTGACAACTCCCCTTAAACCCCACCAAGCTTATTAAATGTCAACATAAACAAGTTGAATGGTTTATGAGAATAAGGCAATTGATGATCCACTCCAAATTCACAAAGGTGAGGTGCAGGTCTCCCATATTGTCAATAGAAAGGTAACGTACGGAGACCAGAAATATGAATTTAAAACATAGCTGGCACTTTTTGAGCGCTTTCTGTATGGCGTGAACATGCATCCATTTCTCGAAAGACGCACGCCCGTGTATCTAATCCAAACATACGAAAGCAAACAACGAAGTAGTGGGGAGGGGGAGGCGAAATAATAATTGAAGGCAACAAACGCAATAGTGAAGGAAAACTACACAGCTTTTGTCTCGTTATAGACTACGTGACCCAAAACGACCCGGTCAGCAAACAGTGGTTTGCAGTCCTTAAGAGAATGAAATAAACACCTTTCTTTATTGCAATGGCGATGTTTCATGCTTTAGCACTGGAGAAGGGATTCATGCTTTAGCACTGAAGAAGCTCCCGAGAGAAGTACTCGGTTTTGCCTCGTGCTACTCAGACCCTTCTCTCGTGCTTTCCCAACTTCCCGCCTTCAACCATATCTCACTAGCTGTACGCGAAACATCTTCAACGGGTACAACTCTCTCATGCATGACAATGGAGAAAAGCAGAAGGTGTGGAGGCTAGGAGGATCACAACTAAACTCTTTGTTTGTAAGGGAAAAATCGACTATAACCGAAGACGCTTTCAACAGACAGGGCTCAAAAGTTAGCAACAGCAGTATAAATCGCTTTTACCCGCCATTTTTATTGTAAATTGTAAGAAAACACTCGACTTATGCACAATACACAATAGAGCGGATAAAGCGTAACTAGGAATAGCAACTCTAAAGGTTTTTAAAGGTTTATTTTTTTACCACATTATTTACACACTGTTGTTAAAAATAACAATAAATATATGTAAGTGGAGGGTTCATGGGTAGCAACACCTATAGGGTTAACAAAAGTGCCTTGAACCCGGTGAAAATGAAAATTTCAGCTGAAAATAAATTCAAAGATAGCATTATTTCACCCTGTTAGAGCAAATGTAATAAAATACTCAAAATTAGGCAAAGGAACATATAGAGACGTGCAAGAACATCAATAGATTTGAAATGTTGACTGTAGCTACAGCCAGTTGAAATGTTGACTATAGCTACAGCCATCAATCAGATGAAAGCAGATGATTTTTAAGGGAACGCTGGCTTTCGTAACTCACTTTCTTTCTCTCGCCGACGACAGGGTACGAGTCATCCATAACCCCTTAAAAAGATCACGTGCGGACAGCCCAATAGTTTGTTAAACTTGGATCAGCACGTGACTGCAATACAGACGTATGATTGGTAGAATATCACTAAAGTATAATAATACAATATATGCGACTTTATTGGTTTTCAACTCACAAAGAGCTATTACCATTTACATGTACAACTTTCATGAACACAAAATAGGATCAATAAATCATTAATTGTACGAATATTTAATGCATCATAATATATTACAGTTAAACTAAATTTTCTACGGAATTATATAAAATTAAAGTATCAAAACAATATTTGGCATTTCTTCTTATAAATAACGTATCTGACATATTAATAATACATAAAAATAAACATTCTATATTCAGTGATTGAAGACTTGAATTCATTTCAAATATGTTGTTCATAAATGTTTCTCTTACTTCAATAAATTATGGATGTGTACAATTCATGAGGTAATGAAATCTTCAATTTCTTCACTGTAAACAAATCTTGCATTTTCTATCCGAACGGGGAGTATTAATTATATCTTCCTATTTCGATTGGAAATCTGTGTGCCTAAATTCGAAATTTTGAAACAGCGACTCTATCAAGTGGATTTTGAATTTCAGAAATATAAGTTTCCAACTTGTAGTTATGTTTGATAGAGTTATAAATTTGCAATTTTCTATTATTATTTAAAGCAATGGAAAATATAAAGTTTTTAGTTTTTCCATAATAACATGAATATTCAAGGTACGAAAAGAAATTTATGACTCATTCATGGATTGTAGTATATATTTTATAGAAGAAAACCAAGTTACTTTCCCTTTGAAAGATGTTTTGCAATTTAAATAAAAAGCTTCTTTGACTAAAAAATTATCATTCATTGAACACAGGTGATTCCAGTATTTAAGCATGTTACAAAAAATATCACATCAATATAATAAAATCGCCCCAATTCGGCTCTACAAGCTTGACTGGACGATTTGGAGTGAAGACCCAATATTTGCCCAACATATTCACTGACTTGTGAACCAATCAGAGCGTGCTTAAAGTTACTTTCGTGCTATTGTTTTGTGATTTGTGTAATGTAGAATTATTGTCTGTTTTCTTGTAGCCAAATAACCCTGAGTTGGTTGATGAGACATTTCGGCTGCGCTCGCACCACTGAGACAAGTTTCCTTCTGAAATTTAGGTCAAACTAGTCATGTGCGTTGTATTTTTAGTTTATATTTAATAGAAAAGATAGAATTAAGAACAGAAATGAAATACTCATTCAGACTCGGTCTTACAGATATTGAAGCTTTCCGACGTAATGAAGTGAGAGTCGGAAAGTGTATTCATCACGGCGTGCGTGCCGGTATGAGAGTCAACTCGCCGTTTTGTGCAGCTATCTAGATAAAGTCGGACTTTACATTAGTTATTGTTAAGCTTAAAATCTCCAAAAAAATCTCTGTTTTCGAAAATACCCGGCTACGTTTCTACAAGGCCTGAGATCTCAGTAAGGTATGGCTGGTTGCAACATTACCTCATTATCATGGTTACTATAGCTTTAGTTTAATAGCAAGTGCGCGCTGACGATGCTGCTCTGCTTGCTGAGGGTCACCTAGGCCATGATACACGAGAGCAAGGTTATCATGAGAACCCGCAACATACAAATGTTCAGGTCCCAGCTGTTTCAATCCGATGGCAAGGGCGAATTCATAAAGCTGTTTTGCTTTTTGTAGATCACCGAGGTCACGGTGCACTGAACCAAGGTTATTATACAAAGTGGCAACATCAACATGATCAGTTCCCAGCTGTTTCAATAGGATAGCAAGGGCACGCTCATAAAGCTGTTTCGCTTTTTGTATATCACCGAGGTCATGGTGCACTGAACCAAGGTTATTATACAAAGTGGCAGCATCAACATGATCAGTTCCCAGCTGTTTCAATATGATAGCAAGGGCGTGTTCATGAAGCTGTTTTGCTTTTTGTAGATCACCGAGGTCATGGTGCACTGAACCAAGGTTATTATACGAAGTGGCAACACCAGTATGTTCAGGTCCCAGCTGTTTTAACATGATATCACGGGCGCGTTCATGTAGCTGTTTTGCCTGCTGTAGATCACCGAGGTGACGGTGCACTGAACCAAGGTTATTATACGAAGTGGCAACATCAATGTGTTCAGGTCCCAGCTGTTTCAATCTGATATCAAGGGCACGTTTATGAAGTTGTTTTGTCTGCTGTAGATCATCCAAGTCATGGTGCACTGAACCAAGGTTGTTATACAAAGTGGCAACATCAATATGTTCAGGTCCGAGCTGTTTTAATTTGATAGCAAGAGCACGTTCATGAAGTTGTTTTGCCTGTTGTAGATCACCGAGGTCATGGTGCACTGAGCCGAGGTTGGTATACGAACTGGCAACAGCAATATGTTCAGGCCCCAGCTGTTTTACTTCGATAGAAAGAGCGCGTTCATAAAGCTGTTTTGCTTGTTGTAGATCGCCGAGGTCATAGTGCACTGAACCAAGGTTATTATACAAAGTGGCAAGTTTAAAATGTTCTGGTCCCAACTTTATTAATTCGATAACAAGAGCGCGTTCATGAAGCTGTTTTGCCTTTTGTAGATCACCAAGGTCATTGTGTACTGAACCAAGGTTGCTATACGAAGTAGAAACATCAACATGATTAGGTCCCAGCCTTTTCAGTCTGATAGCGAGGGCGTGTTCATGATGTTGTTTGGACTGCTGGAGGTCACCGAGGTCATGGTACAATAAACCAAGGTTTTTATATGAAGTGGCAACATGAACATGTTCAGGTCCCAGCTGTTTCAATCTGATAGCAAAGGCACGTTCATGAAGCTGTTTTGCCTCCTGTAGATTGCCTAGGTCATGTTGTACCAAACCAAGATTGCCATACGAAGTGGCAGCATCAATATGTTCAGGTCCCAGCTGTTTCAATTGGATAGCAAGAGCGCGTTCATAAAACTGTTTTGCTTGTTGTAGATCACCGAGGTCACGGTGCACTGTACCAAGGTTATTATAAAAAGTGGCAACATCAACATGTTCAGGTCCCTGTTGTTTCAATCTAATGGCTAGAGCGCGTTCGTGTAACTGTTTTGCTTGTTGTAGATCACCGAGGTGATGGTGCACTGAACCAAGGTTATTATACGAACTGGCAACATCAAAATGTTCAGGTCCTAGCTGTTTCAATCGAATAGCAAGGGCGCGTTTAAAAAGGTGTTTTGCCTGTTGAAGATCACCAAGGTTATAATGCACTGAACCAAGGTTATTATACAAAATGGCAATTTTAATATGTTCAGGTCCCAGTTGTTTTAAATCAATAGCAAGAGCGCATTCATAAAGCTGTTTCGCCTGGTGTAGATTACGGAGGTGATGGTGCACTGAGCCAAGGTTATTATGCAAAGTGGCAAGTTCAAAATGTTCAGGTCTCAGTTGTTTCAATCTGATAGCAAGGGCGAGTTCAAAAAATCGTTTTGCTTGTTGTAGATCACCGAGGTCATGGTGCACTGAACCAAGATTGTTATACAAAGTGGCAACAGCAATATGTTCAGGTTCAAGCTGCTTTAACATGATATCACGGGCGCGTTCATAAAGCTGTTTTGCTTTTTGTAGATCACCGAGGAGATGGTGCACTAAACCAAGGTTATTATACGAAGTGGCAACATCAGTATGTTCAGGTCCCAGCTGTTTTAACATGATATCACGGGCGCGTTCATAAAGCTGTTTTGCTTTTTGTAGATCACCGAGGTCACGGTGCACTGAACCAAGGTTATTATACGAAGTGGCAACATCAGAATGTTCAGGTCCCAGCTGTTTTAATTCGATAGCAAGAGCGCGTTCGTGAAGCTGTTTTGCTTGTTGAAGGTCACCGAGGTCACGGTGCACTGTACCAAGGTTGGCATACGAAGTGGCTACCTTAAAATGTTCAGGTCCCAGCTGTTTTAACTCGATAGCAAGAGCCCGTTCATAAAGCTGTTTTGCCTGCCGTAGATCACCGAGGTTATGGTGTACTAAACCAAGATTGCTATAGGAAGTAGCGGCTTTAATATGTTCAGGTCCCAGCTGTTTTGATTCGATAGCAAGAGCGCCTTCATAAAGCTGTTTTGCCTGCCGTAGGTCACCGAGGTCATGGTGTACTGAACCAAGGTTATTATACAAAGTGGCAAGTTTAAAATGTTCTGGTCCCAGCTGTTTTAATTCGATAGCAATAGCGCGTTCATGAAGCTGTTTTGCTTTTTGTAGATCACCAAGGTCATTGTGTACTGAACCAAGGTTGCTATACGAAGTA
Source organism: Antipathozoanthus remengesaui (assembly GCA_025434805.1). Taxonomy (NCBI): domain Eukaryota; kingdom Metazoa; phylum Cnidaria; class Anthozoa; order Zoantharia; family Parazoanthidae; genus Antipathozoanthus; species Antipathozoanthus remengesaui. Next base: position 4,774 of record JANSTR010147020.1, on the reverse strand, counting down.
GAAACATCAACATGATCAGGTCGCAACTTTTTCAGTCTGATAGCAAGAGCATGTTCATGATGTTGTCTGGACTGCTGTAAATCACCGAGGTCATGGTACAATAAACCAAGGTTTTTATACGAAGTTGCAACATGAACATGTTCAGGTCCCAGCTGTTTCAATCTGATAGCAAGGGCACGTTCATGAAGCTGTTTTGCTTGTATCAGATCACCGAAGTCATGTTGTACCAAACCAAGATTGCCATACGAAGTGGCAACATCAATATGTTCAGGTCCCAGCTGCTTTAATTCGATAGCAAGAGCGCCTTCATGAAGCTGTTTTGCTTTTTGTAGATCACCGAGATCACGGTGCACTGAACCAAGGTTATTATACGAATTAGCAACTTCAATATGTTCAGGTCCCTGCTGTTTCATTCTGATGGCAAGAGCGTGTTCATGAAGCTGTTTTGCTTGCTCTAGTTCACCGAGGTGATGATGCACTGAACCAAGGCTATTATACAAAGTAGCAACTTCAATATGTTCAGGCCCCAGCTGTTTCAATATGATAACAAGGGCGCGTTCATAAAGCTGTTTTGCTTTTTGTAGATCACCGAGGTCATGGTGCACTGAACCAAGATTATTATACGAAGTGGCAACAGCAATATGTTCAGGTTCCAGCAGTTTCAATCGGATAGTAAGGGCGCGTCCAAAAAGCTCATTTGCCTGCTGTAGATCACCCAAGTTGCGGTACACTACACCAAGGTTATCGTAAACACTTGCATCATCAACATGTTCAGGTCTCAGTTGTGTTATCTCAGTTGGACGTTGGACAATAGCAGCCAAATAATCTTTTGACATCAGAAACTGTCCGTGAAAAAGTAGCATGCGACCAATTAAGTAAAACGAATCACGAGTCGTCATTATTTTCTTGTCCATTATCGGTGGGAAGCTAAGTGTGTTCGGGTATCGGCTTTTAATGAAAGAATAAAATGTTTTTAAATGAGGAAGTAAATGTTTACTTTCAGTGAAATACTGCTTGGAATCTTCATTAACAAACTTAGCAAATGATGCGGCCACAAGACCAACAAGTTTAACATTGCGATTGTTTTTGTTCTTGTTGACAAAATATTTGATCACATCGTGTACAACATTATGTATGCGAATGAATACACGTTCACCCTGATACTCTGGAACTATTAATGAATTTGACAGAATCACAACGCTTAGTTGGTCCCTATCTTGATCTTCATTGACATTAGTGATATAACTGATCACAACATCGAGTGGCAATGGCTCGCGTGAACAGATTGACAAAAACTGGAAAGCGTCCTCTAAAACTGGGTCACTGCTTACAGCTATTTCCACAGCTAACAGAGTAGCAGCCGTCATTGTCAGTGAGTAAATTGGATTTGTCTTTAAGAGGTTTTGTTCAGTTAAATGCCTTTTTCCCTCTTCCAGTTTCTGCAGATAGTTGCGCCAGCCGAAACTTGGAGATGCTTTGCTTCTTACTTGCTTAACATACATAGCTGCACCAGCCAAGGCCAGCGGTTGATAATCTAACTCTCTAGCTACAATTTCATCCACTGCGTCGTCACTCACGCCTGAGATTTTTGAGAGCAACTGATAGCATTCTTTTGGTGTCATGCCTCTAATGATGGTGAAGTGGGTTATAGATGAACTATTTGGTGGAATGGAGGAATTGTCCTGTGTCGTTATTAACAGCTGTCCACCCACCCAATCCACATTTCCTGGCTGGGGTAGAAGCACCTGTGTAGAGGTCCAGTTGACAACATTATCGACAACAATAAGCCAGGACCTGTAGTTCTGCACCTTGGGAGAAACTAAACTTCTCAAGTGCCTGATCTTTACATCTGTTTTCATCTCCTTAGAAGTGATAATGTTTGTTACGACATGTTCCGTGCAGTTGAGGCGGCGAGCAAAATCAGCATATGATTCCAATAGCGTTTCCATATTTTCTGCGTTTAGAGTCATTACAAACGTCAAAACGTTGTGGTCATACATCAGCTCTTTAAAATATCGTTCACCAATTTGTCTGGCGAGCTGTGTTTTGCCACTTCCAGGATTCCCTGATATAAAGACAGTCGTAAGGTTACCATTGTTTGTACTGTTAAGCTCCTGCAAATGTTGATCAATTTCTGTCACTATATCTGAACGAGGTGTAACAATGTGGGACGGTGCTGGAGCTAAATGGATGAAAGATCTCGTAGCATTTGTCGACGGTGTAGATAACCAGTTTGAAAGACAAAGGAAAAACAGTGCCAAAATGGAGAAACTGCTGATACGTTTATGGAGTTTGACCTCCATGGTTGGAAAACTTGTTTGTTCGCTAATTTCTTGGATTTCGTTGGTAGGAAGTCCGAGTGCATGAAACGAACTGATAACCTTTCTGACAGCGGTTTTAAATTCGGCGTTTGTTAGTTGTAATCGTGATAAATGACTAAAATAGTTGTTGCGAAATTTTCTCAATTCATTAACGTGCTTTTTAACAGTAGGGTTAAGTCCATGTATACAGTCGGAGTAGAGGATTGCATAGCAGAGCTTAGTGCAATCCCATTCTTTCCTGTTTCCTTTACGCATCACAGTCAAGAGTTTTGCATTTCTATTTCTATTTCGATGAGATTCTAAGCTCTCAAAATCTTTTCCATTTTTAGGCGTGTCATTCCATTGACCATAAGTTGCACCGTGTCGACTATCCCATTCTTGTTTGAAGATTACTCGAAGGCCTTCATTGATGCGGTCATTCACCCTGCAAATTCTGTAAAAGTTGAGCTCTTCCGCTGAAATATGATTCATTGCTGAAACCAAATTACACAATGGTCAGGATTTTGTGCTTGGTAATCAGTGCTTGATTGAAGCATTTTTCAATATTTTCACGCCACGAAAACCAACATAATACACAAGAACCGGAGGCACATTTGAAGTAGGCAAGCTTCATTTTCACATAACTATTCTAACAATTTAAGACAATTGGGAATTATGTCCTACAAAGAAAACTCGCTCGGCTATTAATTAAATGTGTTTAAAGCTAACACACCATACGCAAGATTACTTGTACAAAAACGTTTTTTTAAATCTTGGTGCTCCTGTGGTTCACCTTCTACTCACATATAGACACACGAAAAGGTTACAACTTTTGCAAACTATTTTATTTACTTATTTGACATGTGTTCGCTTAAAGGTAAAATTAGTAAAAATTATTAGGCTGTAAAATGTTAAAAGTTTTCTAAAACCAAACGTTTTCGACTTGAAAAGTCATCCTCAGGGTTTAAGTCGAAAACGTTTGGTTTTAGAAGTTTAACTTTTAAGATTTTACGGCCTAGTAATTTTTACTATTTAATTTACATATTCAAATTGTCTACGTTGCACATTTTATCAATAAGAAATAAAAACGCTTTCCACATGGTTAAATTTCTTTATAAAGGTGTATAAATCATTCTTATTGTGTGCATGGTTTAATACCCAATGTCCCAATAGCGTCGTTCGCTTTTACTACAATGTCGTCATGACCTTCAAACGAAACAACACAACTCAGTTCACTTACCTTTCCCTTAGGCCTTATCTCCAATATATACAGCTATCTTAGCGAAGACTTCGGTCAACATTCACTATAAGCCACCAGCACATTCACTCAACTAAACCTAACGAGTTGTGTTACGGAATGCTTTTTCAGTTGCGAAATTAAAGAACAGCTCTCGAAAGTAATGAAAAGCAGTTTACTTACATGAGCAAGGAAACACAATTACTTACGCTGTGCTTGCTAAACTGTTCAAACTTGCATGGTCTAGCAACTTTTACCACGACTCGACATGTTGGAATAATATGTGCGCATGCGTAACTCTATACAAGTGACGAATACTGGCAAATTTCCAAGACACGACTTAATATAAACTGATCCCAGCTGTCAACCAAGAATTACGCAGTTGACTTTTTTACAGTCAAGAAACAAAGTAAAGATAGTAGCTGAGAGTTATCACTTCAAATTATTGCTTTTTTAAAGTTTGTGAGTATGCCTATCGTTTGTTCACGTGACCCATCAACTTCTTTCCGGCGGAGGCTCTCGGCCCGACAAATCCAATCTACCAAAAACATGCTAGAAGAATTAGCAACAAATTTGTTATGTTAAAAATAAAGCCAAAATGTTGTCGATTGTCTGCCTATCTCAACTCTTGCAATACGTTCGTATGAACAGATCTAGTTCCGGCCCTAAGGGCTGTCTCCCAAAGGGAGCTTGCAGAGACTAGTGACAAATCAACAAACAAACTCATCCAAAATATTTGAGTATGGCGACGAATTCACGGTTTACATTTTTTGACATTATTCGACATTTTTTAACAACAATTGATCCCTGTGATCTGCCAAAGATCTGGGTGTAATTCTAGACTCAAGTCGAACATTCAGTAGCCACATTTCATCGTTATCATCATCCTTGCTCTCTACAGTCTGTGTCAAATAAGCAGGGCTCGTCACCTGTTTTTCAAAAAAGCTTTGCATATAATGATTAATTCTCTTGAGTTCAGTAAACTGTTTTACTGTTCCACTGCATGGTCAGGTACCTACAAACAGAACATCCATAAGCTACTATGACTATACATAATTCCATAGTTAATTGAGTGGAATGGTTGGGAAGCCCAGCAAACTTCAAAGGCCCTGAAGTGAAACTGGGCTGGATGTTGAGACGGACTGTCACGTGATATTGAGAGTGCACAATCTTTTGTTTTGTGCTCATCTTATATGCAAGTATTTTATGCAGTTGGATCTTACTGGCTGAATTTTGG
>JANSTR010147009.1:0-11294 GCA_025434805.1 Antipathozoanthus remengesaui | reverse complement strand
GGTCTCGTCCCAGATAAGACTGAATTATCAGCACAGTATAACAGTTCTCGTCCCAGATAAGACTGAATTATCAGCACAGTATAACAGGTCTCGTCCCAGATAAGACTGAAATATCAGCACGGTATAACAGGTCTCGTCCCAGATAAGACTGAATTATCAGCACAGTATAACAGTTCTCGTCCCGGATAAGACTGACTTGTCAGCACAGTATAACAGGTCTCGTCCCAGATAAGACTGAATTATCAGCACGGTATAACAGGTCTCGTCCCAGATAAGACTGAATTATCAGCACAGTATAACAGTTCTCGTCCCAGATAAGACTGAATTATCAGCACGGTATAACAGGTCTCATCCCGGATAAGACTGAATTATCAGCTTTTCGCTTGAAAACAAATATTTCAAGAAATCAAAGTTTTTCTTGAAACAAAGACTTTTTCAAGAGGTCAGATTGTCAAGGATTTGAAACTGTCTTGGTAATATTTTACTATATATGACCCTTTTAAAAACGAAATTTTGGATTTTGGATTCTGAAATCTTTTCAGGGTTTGTATTCTATTGTTTTAATTTGTACAATTTTGCTTTGAGGAAGAATCCCCATCTTTGTGATTGAAACCTCCTGAGATGATCATTATCATTTTTATTATTATTATTATTATTATTATTATTATTATTATTATTATTGTTGTTGTTGTTGTTGTTGTTGTTATTATTATTATCATTGGAACACAACAGGATTGTGCTCTGAAGCTCCAGGAAAACGTATTCTACTTTGGAGCTGCATCGGAAAATCTTTTGTCTCGGCATGGAGAGGTAAAGTAAACATTTCATATTGTTTGGAAAGTTGTTTAGCTTCTTTCTGAAGGATCAGAACCTTTACGTTTTCTGTTCTGTGGCAAACTAGTAATTTTTTTCACTGCATCTCAGATAATTCCTCATATTGTTCACACTGGCAGTTATCATAGGTTTTTTGGATAATGTTGATGCTGTATTTTACCTGATGAGTCTTGCATCTGTTACATATATTTTTCGTCATAGATCTTTGAAACTGTTAACGGCTTGGCTCTCGATAGGTCTTTTGCAACAAGTAATTACATGGTACAAATAATGATATACTGGATGGCAAAGGAATGCGACCGACTCCAAGACAAGAGATAAAGAACTAGAAATAGCGTGATCTTTCTTTGTTTACGTTCCCAGTGGAGTCTGTCACACTCCTTTGTCATCCACAATATCATTATTAGTACAATCTGAATATTCGTTGCAAAAGGCTTATTACACTCCAACTCACGGTCCGTCACCGCTACACTCGTAAACTGTGCTGTTGTTTCCTTCTCACTATCCCTGCTGTTAGAACTGTCATTTATGGTCAACACTTATTTTCGTATGCTGCCCCATAACTATGGAACTTGCTACCCAAACCGCTGAAGAAATCTTCAAACATCTACACTTTTAAATCAAATATCAACAGGCTTTTGTAACAAAATTTTATCATAATAATTAGAACCTAGATTATATAAAATTTTATTGTTTTCTACACATAGAGTTTATGCATTTATTATTATTATCATCATCATCATTATTATTATTATTATTATTATTATTATTATTGTTGTTGTTGTTGTTGTTGTTGTTGTTATTGATAAGCCAACCGGGTATCAATGTTTTAAAGTCGATCTATTTGTAATTGCATATTAACAAGTTCTTTATAATTTTTTAATTTCGAACAGAACATCATTGAAGAACAGCTTCTGCTGAAACGAATTTCCGATGTTGCTATCAACATGTACATGATGACGTCAGTGCTGTCGAGGGCCACGAGGTCGCTGTACAGGGACACCATCCAATCATCGCACGAGGTGCGGGAAACCAAGACTCCGACACTGTGAAAAGGAGCACTTTGCAGTCATGTGATTCAAAACTATAATCGAATCAAAAATTTCGAATTTAGCAATTTAGAAAGCGTTAAAATTATGTGTTTTACTTGCCGTGACACTCGACTGTCTTACTGCATTTCCAGGTTGCTCAAATTCTTAACACCGTAGAAACGATTATATACATGCCTTTGTTAAGTCTACGTTGGACTTCTGTAAACTGATTTGTTTGTTTTATAGCTTTCAAGTAATATCTCATACACCGACCCCAACATTTCTGAAATGCAACAGCTATAGTCTCCTCTATTTGACGACATCACACTTTTAGGATTCTCGTGGTTTGCATATGGTTTTATAGAAAGGTCTTGAATTTTAGTAGCCATGTTGCAAAGTCCACGAATTGGTTAGGTCCTTGAAAAGTAATTGATTTCTTTATCAGGTCTTGAAGAGTCCCTGAAGTTTAGTAATCTGTTTGTGCCACTTTTCTGAAAAATTAAGCAATTTTGCTAAGAAAATGTGTCCATTGCCTGCTAATATCTAAAATTTTCCTGTTCTAGCGACAACAATAAAAAGGATGTTCATGAAGCGAAATTTCATCTTTTCCTCAATTTCATGTACGTTGCACCAGGCCTCCAATGTGGGGTGTCCGCCACATGCGTTTGTTTTCAGGGGCTGCGTGATCAATGGTGTTTAGCGCTTTAAGCGAAGTATTTTTTGCTTTCCCTTCGTTTGCAATTGAAGTGAGCCATGGGAAAATGTGAATTCGATCGTAAATGGGTAAGTGATGCAAAGTTTAGCTGGGTAAAGGAATTAGTAAAAGCGACGAACACAAGGCCATGTGCTGTGTTTGTGAAAGTGATCGACATTGAACGCATGGGAGAAAGCACCTTGAAATCTCGTATGAAAGGCGAGAAACACAAAAAGAATGCAGGTGCAACTTCAAGTTCCACTCAGTCTGTGCTGATGGCTACAGTTTAACGTAATGGAGCAAGTTTCAAAAGTTGTGGTCAAAGCTCGAAATCTGTCCTTAGTTGTGCGGAAGCGAATAAAAAATGTTGTTTCAGATACTAACGTCATTAACCATGGCTGAACTACGTAAAAACCGTAAAAGCTTATGACTTGAGTGTTTTGAGTGTTAAAAGTGTAACCAAGAACGTCGATTCAATGAATAAGACCGAGTCCTTGAAAGCTAGTTTTTGACCTTGAAAAGTCCTAAAGGTTGTACGAACTATGATTCTTCTCATCAGCTACAAGCCTCTACATGGTCCAGCTATTGGATACACCACTAACCTGCTTATTGTCTACAAACCTTTCAGAGCTCTTTAGTCATCTCATCACCTACAAGTCTCTGCATGGTTCAGCTCCTGGATACACCACTAACCTGCTTATTGTCTACAAGCCTTTCAGAGCTCTTTAGTCATCTCATCACCTACAAGTGCATGGTTCAGCTCCTGGATACATCACTAACCTGCTTACTCTGTACCCAAAGTCCTTCATAGTCCATCATTTACAAGTCTTACAAATATGCAGACGTAACATGTAGGGACTCTATGGACACATATAAGGAACATTCAAAGAATTGGCTTTTGTCAAGATTTCTGTCAATTTATTTGAACGTTAAGAAATGGCGATATTATTATTACTATATTATTAATATTATTATCAATATTGTTAAAAGTGTGTATTTACAGAATTTTACAGATCTTGCTATGCTCTTTTCAGAAATGTATCTCAATTCTTATTTTATATTCCTCTACTTTGAAACGGTATATAACAAACCGTCCCCAGGTTGACTCAAATATTTGCGTTTCTCAGGCCCTGCTGACCAAGAAACTTTGTCGTGAGGCATATGAAAGGAACAAGTTACTTCTGTCAGAAATTAACAAAGGTAAGCAGTGCGTTTTACATGTCTTTTGTAGTTGTTTAGATTTAGATATTTAATTGTTTTGTTGATATTTATCGTGCAAAATAATAAGAAGCCATAGTAACAAATGGTCAGCGGAATAGATGCGCACGCATGCTTTATGGAAGAGCTAAGAGCACGCGGCAGGAATTTTGTATTGTCTTTTGAATGGAGAGTTTCACTGGAGGTTCATTTAGGATTCAAACTTTTCAGATTTGGAATTAACATGGATAATAAACAAGAAATTATCGTAACTTGTTAGCTGGTGATAAAACTTCCAATTTATCATTATTACTAACTGCCTAAAATTCGAATTTAAGCTAGATGGGGTAATAATAATATTAATGATGTTAAGAATATTAATAATGATAATAATTTCATTTATTAAGCACAATCAAGTCGTGTACTTAATAGCAATAATTGTTCCTAGAAATAATTGTTCCTACTGTAATCAGTCACCCAATAAACGAACTGAGATGACCGATAACTTTTCAATATGAACTGTCAGAAAAATACGGCCACTGCAATACTGTCACTTCCTCAGTCGGGCGTCGGAGGGGTTGTTTAAAAACAATTGAAATAGTCCATGTAAGAATGCAACCAGTAAAATAAAGGATGTTATATAGGCGCCTGTTCATTGATATGAGTTGCTCTTTGACAGGGTCCAAGAGGAATGGCGACGATTCGTTGAAGCAGATTGCATTAGATGTGTTTAGCAACGAAGGCTGTTTGGCTCCACATCCACTCGACAGCTAGCAATCATCTTTCACTACAATGGTGGATTGAGTTAACGAATTAAATATCGCCTACTGTTCGTGAGAATATGGAAGTTCTTCTCAAGCTTCGTGACTGTCGTAACTCGGCCCTTAGAGTTAGAAGCTTGCTTATGGCGATGATAACCCCACCTTAGATTGAAGCTCATTATCGACATTATCTATAACTTCAGTTATAACACATATATTATTAGGACGTTGTCTCTGTGCAGTACTCCAGTTATAACACATATATATTATTAGGACGTTATCTGTGTTATAACAAATATATTATTATATAGGTAGTTATCTGTGCTCCGTACTCCAGTTATAACATATATATTATTAGGACGTTATCTGTGTGCAGTACTTTAGTTATAACACATATAATATTAGGTAGTTGTCTGTGTGTAGTACTCCAGTTGTAACATATATATATATATAATAATAATAATATTCATCGTTATTATTATATATATGGATAGATATACATAGATGTACACATATCTTATAAAATGCTTATCATTGTTCAGTAGTAGAGTACTTCACTTATAATCCGTGTTCTTCAGTTATAACACATATCTTGTAAAATGCTTATCATTGTCCAGTAGTAGATTATACTTCACTTATAACACATAATTCACTAAGTTATTAATATTAATATTATTATGTTTGGATGGAAATACAAAACTTCTTCCCTTCAACTCTTTCAAAATACAGGTAAAGGAAGTTTCAAAAGTTCATATGACTAATAGTAACCATTGAATTGGAGAGTTCTTTGTGTTATAATTCCATTTATCTATCTTATTTTATTAATATTAGTGTTACTAATGCTTGCTTTTCCACGTCGACCATGGTTATTTTATTGTATGTTAGTTTATTGTCATACTATACAATTATCACATTGAAGTTACTCAGGCTTGTTTAGTTTTCTGGTGATTCTGAGTAACCTTTACTTATTATTGTATATTATATTTATGTATTCTTAATTTAAATGAATGTCTTGATGAATTGGTAATAAATTCATGTTCTGTTTATTCGACACACAACTTTATTTAAATCAGTCGGCAAAGCTGATACATTCTATACCTAGATAATAATGTTATTATTATTATTATTGTTATTATTCCATCTTTCGTTACATAAATAAATCTTCTCAGTTTGAGAAAATACCGTTTTCCACCATAACAGTGCAGATTCACCTCTACTTCCCACCTTTGAATGTGCGTTTGCCTCGGCAGTCAACATTTTTCTGGCCCATTTTCCGCCTTTTTTAGCATTTTATGAATACGTATATGTTAGCCTTTTAGCAACTATTGGAGGCTTGCAACAGAAGGAAGCTGGAAAGGATTGAAATTTTCCCTTCCCAATACCTTAGCCAACAAATAAAGTTGAAGCCAAATCAAATCACATGATTTTTACTAAACCATTAAACTATTAATTCTTACTTCTTATTACCGCAAAACAACTAGCCGATAAAACGATAAAAAAAGGCAATACTATAGCCGAATGTATTCCCTAACCGCAGTACTCTAGACTCTATATTCATAAAAATATTTTCAGCCTGAAATCGGCAGAAAGATCAATATCCAGCCTCTACTTGAATAACAGTAGTCTGCAGGAAGTGAGAGAGTGTAGTGTTCTGACAGCTGGTTGAAAGCAGAGTGAATAAGAGTTTTGTTCAATTCTTTCCGTGCGGCAAACACGAGAAGTGACAAACGTCTCCGGAAAACCCTTTGAAATACTTATCAACTTTTCAAGTCGAATTGCACGAGTTAGTTAAACAAGACTGACACTGCAACTTTAATCAACCCTTTGCCTTATTTTAAAATAAGCACTCACAAATCAACATTATGAACGATTTTTAGTCTTTTTGAAGACGTGGCCATCAAACTTAACTGATCTGTTGTTTGCAAGTTCTTTGTTTTAAAAAATAATTTTTCCTGAAGTTTCGAAGTTTTTGTGTAATTGTTGCTCCCTTGATTATTTTATGATTTTTATTGTACTATATTGATGTACTTGATTATTTTATGATTTTTATTGTACTATATTTCATGTTAAGTTTCCGCTATTTCGGTAAAACGAAAAAGGTGTCAATCACCATTTACGCAACGGCACAACACAAACACCTCATCCAACAGATGCAGTAGTACCATACATGAGGTCTTAATTTTAGTTCCTAAAAAGAAACTAATTCTGCTTTTGAAGGAGTGCATTTCCTTCCAATTGTAAAACTGAGAAAACTAAATGATTACAAGGAATTGCGTAATTGTAAATGAACTATAGAAACTAGAATGTTGATTGTTTCGTGAAAGAACTATAGAAACTGCTATGTTAGTTGTTTCATGAAGACATTTTTTAACGTATATATTTAAAGGGGGTATTCGAGTTGTAAAGCAGTTTATATTTGGGTTTAAGAAAAAAAGGTTTCCTAACCCAAAATTATGATTGTAACATAGCTTAAAGGTCGTTTACCATATTAAATAAACGATTCTTTGAATTGTTGCAGGAAGTTGAAAGTCATATTCACTAAAGTTTCTAACAGCGGTAATTTTCAATTACGCGAAATTAAACGATTGTTCGACGCTTTGTCTTCCACTTTTATAGTTCTGTTATGGTTGTTCTTTAGAAAATGTGCTTCATACGGATTAACAGCTATTGAAGCAAAGAACAACTTTAAAACGCACGAAATGTTTAGTTGGATTATGTTGTTATATAACTTATATTAAAATATAACTGATAGATCGATCCTCGGTAAATTGTTTTCAGGAATAGTTGAATCCTGTTATGGACATATATAAACTATAGAAAAAACATACAAAAGAGAATTTGAAATTTAGCTTCATATTCGTATAAGAAGCAGTTGTTTTGGCTTGCCTTCAGTTTGGCGAAACTTTCGTTTCTGTCAATTGCTCCTTTTTCTTCATGTTTAACAAATACAAGTAAACTTAAATTTATCTCTTATTGACAATAATTATGTTCAGTTTCGGTTGCTCTTTAATATTTCTTTACATGTAGACTGTGTTACAGTCGAATGTAGCCTTGAAACTGGCCATGATCAATTGCCCCATGAAACATAAATCACCGAGTCATTTACCTCCATTAGTTTACAGACGATGCAGGACAATGTACTGACTGAATCGTCTTATGAAAACTAATGTAAATCGGAACCCCGTGTTTGAATAAAGTTCACTGTTCTTATCTACTGTGAGGTTAACAGGGTAGCTACTATGGGCTGTGTGGATTGCATGCAGCACCATTCAGTAGAAACATGACAAGTTAGCAGGTGCTCCTTTTAAAGAATCGTAAGACAGAATATCATTTATTTTGTGTCTACACAGTGTTTGGCATAATGTTTGCGTCGATTTAAAATTTTTGAAGGTGAAATCATTTGTAAATTCTCAAATTCCGAATGACAATAAAATAGCCGTAAGCACCGTGTTTCAAATTGTTTGTAGCAGGTGCTCCGCTAAAATAGCTATTTTGGGCAGAACGTTTTGTTTTGTGTATGTACTTACGTTGTTTTGAGATCTCTGAAAGTGAATTTTGGTAATTATATTCGACAATTATCAAGTTCCCAGTAACTAGTTCCATGAGGTGCTTAACGAGTTTTTTTGTTGTTTTTCTAAAAAATATACATAAACCGTTAAACGAAATCCAATGACAACTTGAGTCCCCTCCACTTTTATTGTTATTTACTTATTACACGTCACTGAAAAACAGTTTGAATTTACTCGATTTATTACCACCCGAACTATATGTTTACACGTTTATATGACTGCTACCAAACCAGATTTAAACTGTTTAGTTTCTGAGTTCAAGAACGGTCGTTTTATTCAGTTACACCAATTACGGGATCGTAACGATCGGCACACAAAAAAGCATAGACTGTTAAACTGCGAATCAGAGTTATGTTTCTTGCCAGACTTGCGAGTCGATTAATGATAACTTTAGGTAAACAAATCTTGCCACGACCCTCCCGGCCACGGTCAAAGAATAAATATGCACCCAGAAGGTAAATAATATCTTCCTTGTACTTGCATTGTACGTGTTTCAGAAACAGAGCAATCTCGACTCCTTTCTATTTTTCTGTAATTTCGACCCAATATTTCGACCTCAGTTTTGGTTAATTCTCGTTGCCTGATTTCGTCTTGTAAAAAGGCTCTTCAGCTGCTCGCGGAATATTCCTTTACGTAGCGAGTAAATGACCGGGTTACATGTCATTCCGTTGAATCCAAACCACGCGGAAAGCAGGATTATGTCGTCGGGGTACACCCCAGGGGGGAGCAGTTGGCGGCATGCTGTCACGAGCCAAACTGGTAGGAAACAGACCAAGAAAGCCACGGTGACCATGGCCACTCCTTTAGCTGCTTTGAAGCTCTTCTGGTTGGCTCTTGCTACATCAGCGGCAACTTGCTGGGCGTGTATCTCCCTGGAGTGATGTCGGGCGATGGAACAGATCTTCTTCTGTAATGTCGCAATAAGTCCAAAAGGTACGCCGAAGAATAGGGCTCCAACCACACTCATCCAAACCTTTATTTTTGTTTTTTCTTCACTCAAAGGCACCTCGCAGCCAAACACAGTTGGGGAGTACACAGGCGAGGCGCCTACTCCAATCCACAACGACAGCACAGGTATAAATGGGATTACCCACAGAGAGCAAACAAGAGCCACTTTGGATTTAGTGATCCTGTGGTTGTACGTCAGAGGCTCAAGAACAGCTCGGTAGCACTCGACATTTGCAAAACTCAAGTGCAGCACAGTGCTGATGTAACCAAAGAGTACTACAGCAGCCGAGAAAGAACACCATTGCATGCTGAACATCCATCGTCCGTGCCCAATGCTTATCGTGAGGGGGAACACGACCATGCAGAGGGAAAGAAGATCTGATAATGCCAGGCTGGCCAGAATGAGGAACTGCACGGTATGTAGAGGCCGCCTCAGCCAGACTGTGAAAACAACTAGAAGATTTGCAGGTAATCCTACTACAAGAATGGCAGCGAATCCGACAGTTTGTAACACCTTCACCAACATCTTGGCTGCAGTGTGAATTTCACCACGCTACCATCTCATTTCTTCAGAATCGGTGTGCGTCATCGAAGAAAATTTATTATATTTTCTGCCGTTTTGACGGGAGCAGGTGTCCATCGACACTATATAGCAAGCTATTCAATGAAAAATCTACATAAATTTTTATTGCATTCATTCTTGAAAGCACTTTCCTTGCAAGGAAATTTTCTCAAGTGTATTGCTTAAAAAATTTGCAAAATAATGAGAAAAGATTTAAATAAATATAATATATATATATATAAGTTTATTTTTACGCTCGTCAGTACTTTTGTTTATAAGAACAAACTTTATTAGGTGACAAATTATGAATAATCCCATTTCCTAAATTAAAAGACTATATTAAGTGGGTCAGAAACAAATAGATAGGAAAAGTGAGCTGTAACAACAAAAATATGTATACGGAAAACTGTCGTGAACCGAGATTATCAATATTTATCACTCTTTCTCAATATTTCCCACAGTTTTCATTGCATTCCAAATGCATTGGAAGATGTGCCATATTTGCTGCTATTAAAACCGAAATTGAAGCAATAAAGAAAGCTTCTAGTTCAGAAACCAATTCGATTATTGTTAAATACGGTTATTTAAAAATGCTTTGGATTAATTGGTCCAACAAAATTATAATCTGCATATCAGGAACGACGCCGATATAGCTACAATCTGTAATTTTTGATAATTCATCCGGTAGCAAAGATCAAGAACTGGTGAATGAAGTTTACATCTCTTGAGGATTATACACTTGAGAGTTAATTAATAGTTATAATATTTGTTTATATTTTGTGCAAGATCAACATGCGAAGATGCAAGCGTGCAAGACCAGATTGTCCAAAGAACGCAAATGGTGCGTTCAACTAAAATAGAAGTTTATTTAATTTGAAATAAAAGTATTTCGGACTTTACTCGGTTGCCAGTGGTAAATACTCAAAATATATTTAAAGGACCTGGGTTATCTTTACCTGTTACTTTTGCTGAGCTTACAAATGTAGCATCGTCTGTATAATTAAAGTGCAATCTTACTGACCATACTGACTTCAAAAATGATCTGAAACCTCGCTTTTACTTCTCCAAAATAGACTTCTACTCTTGTTTCAATTCATGAAAAGATGAAACAAAACGATAGAGTATTCCCTAAATCATTTTATAACTGCATTAGTGCAGGAGTAGAAGATTACAAATGCATCAAGAGATTGACAGAGATAATTTTAAATAAATAAAAAACAAAGTCCGAATTTAAAGTTTTCATTTGTTACAACTTCAG
The DNA here is from genome assembly GCA_025434805.1 of Antipathozoanthus remengesaui. Lineage (NCBI taxonomy): Eukaryota > Metazoa > Cnidaria > Anthozoa > Zoantharia > Parazoanthidae > Antipathozoanthus > Antipathozoanthus remengesaui. The sequence goes on along the minus strand of JANSTR010147009.1, from coordinate 440 downwards.
CAAATGCACCAAAACGAAGATTTGATACTACCGAAAGCTTCAAAATTAAGAATTTTTAAAATATCAAGATTTTCCGTGCACATTGTTCCTAAATCACCTATACTCGGGATACACGATGTTTATACTTCTTCCAAGTATATAATCCACAATCCCATGCACATGCAAAGATCTTCCATGACGAGCACGTATATAAGATCTTATGTTAGTATTGGAGGTTGGCGGGTCGGAGATGGTGCCAGAAGGTGGAAAACTAAGGGAGGCGTCTCCTCTGCGTAATCCAAGGGAAGGTCAAAAACGTCCTGCCTCTAAACCCATGTGATGCCGCTCGGGGCGGGGGGGGGGGGGGGGGGCGGGCGGGGGGGGGGGGGGGGGCGGCGGGGGGGGGGGCGGGGGGGGGGCGGGGGGGGGGGGCGGGGGGGGGGGTGGGTTGGGGGGGTTGT
>JANSTR010146998.1:0-11295 GCA_025434805.1 Antipathozoanthus remengesaui | reverse complement strand
TCGGCAAGGCCGGGGATTGAACCCGGGACCTTGGATTGGCAGTCACAGATCTAACCGACTGAGCCAACCACGCACACTGTTAACCTTTTCACCAGAAACCAAACTTCAGAAACAATTTGATCTGTTGTAAGTACTTTATTTCCTTTCCTTTCTTTATTGTCTTTATCCTGTACATTGATACTGCTCAAACTATTGACCGATCCAGAAACGAAAATAGGACTGGGACTGTCCACCCAAACGGTCCCAGAATGCAATGCTACAAGTACTAATTATAGATCAACGAACAGTACACAGTCATTAGTATAGTGGTTACAGACTGTGGTGTGATTTAGATAACGTATTTTCCTAATCGCACTACATTTCTTGGATGCAAAAAGTCACACTTATTTTGCAAAAACAATAACGTTCGGAAGATTGTTAATGATGGATTGTCTAAAACACTCAGTTGAGCACCGCCTTCTGGGACCGTTTGGGTGGACAGACCTAGTCCTATTTTCGATTTTGGACCGGTCAATTGCGAACAATGTTATTTATTGTACTTAACACAGGTGTAACTACCTAATCCTTTATCTTTTATTTAACATAATTTCTAATTATAATGAAACATGTAAAGCAGGGATGTTATCAATTAAAAAGGAAAAACACACACACACAGTTGCAACTGCAGTTGCTGTTTAACTGCCTGGAAATACACTAAGGCGGTTGAGTGATTCTATTGTAATGACTACCGCATTATGACCTAATAGTGACTTCACAGTAGATAACAATTAACACACAATAGCGAACGTGTCCAGGGTCAGTCTGTCATAGGTAACTCGCGTGTTCCTACCACTTGTACTTCTTTCATCGATAAACGTGATAGAAGCACGAGTGATATGAACACGAGTGTTCGTTGTGGCTTCGCCCTTGGCCGAAGAGAATGTTGGGTACTGCCACTATCTTCCTTTTCATGTTTTCCTGCATATCTACCTGCATACCTTTTCCTGGGATGTTTTATTTATATATATGCATCTTTTTGCCTACCTACATTTACATCTACCTTCCTACTTACCTATTGATTACATACCTACTTATTTATCTACCTACTTCCCGACTTACTTACCTATATCTTACCTACCTATTATTATCATTATTATATTATTAATTATTACTACCTAGTTCGGACCTACCTACCATTTATTATTCATTTACCTATCTACCTAGTCACGATCTATTTACCTATATCATATCTAACTATACCCGTTTACCTAGCTACCTACTACGTACCTACATCCTACCTACCTACTTACATAATTATCCATCTACCTACCAACTTAAGTACCTACTTATTTACTTACCACCTAACTAGTAAGTACTTACTTGCGTAATTACCACCCACTTATTTACTTACTACCACCCACTTATTTACTTACTACCACTCACTTATTTACCTACTACCACTCACTTATTTACCTACTACCACTCACTTATTTACCTACTACCACTCACTTATTTACCTACTACCACCCACTTATTTACCTACTACCACTAACTTATTTACCTACTACCACCCACTTATTTACCTACTACCACCCACTTATTTACCTACCACCACCCACTTATTTACCTACTACCACTCACCTATTTACCTACTACATTTAAACCTAGTAGTTAGTAGTTCAGATTGTTCAGCTCGTATTGGCGACGTCCTTGCAGCACAAGTGAAATTCACCATAGAGCACTTTGTGTGAAACGACCTGTAGATAAAATGATATTTGGGAAGAATTGACAAGACAACTAAACTGTAAAACCTCTACTAAATATAATAATAGTAGAATTAGAACAGTGTTGGTATCAGGGCAGAGTCCAGGCCTCACGTCTCGTAGCTTTCAGATAACAACCTGTCTACTCATGTCCTCTTCTCTCTCGTTCTCGCATTGGTTTTTTGTCAATCGTTTAGTTAGTTGTCCACTGACTGACTTCGTTCGTTTATTCCTTCATTCCTTCATCCATTTATGCAGTCATTGGGAAATCCGCTAATCTGTTGATTCATTAGCCAACTCACTCATTCATTTACCTATCAATCCATCCAGCTAAACAGCCAGTCATCTACTCACTCACTGATTGAATGAATGATTCATACGTTCATACATTTATACATACAGTTATTCAGTTCAATTAATCATTATTAAATAGTTATCCATTTTCATTTACTCTTCCATTCTTACCCGCCAAACCGTCTTTATATTTTTTCATTCAGCCATTCTAACAAACAAACACTCAATCAATCAAATTTCTTATTTATTCATTCAGTAATTCATTCATGCATTGGCTCATTTGACTGCTATTTGTGTAGTGTTCGCTCTTGTATATATAACATTTAACATACCAATCACAAACGAAGAGTAAACGATATTTTAAGTATGCCACCTATATATCAATTTCATCAAGAAGTCTTCTTCAGGGTATATATGTATTCTGTTACTCATTCACTCACTCACCCACTCACTCGCACACTCACTCACTCACTTGCTTGCTACTCTTTCACTCATTCAATCACCCACACACTTCTCACTCATTAATTAATTAATTAATTAATTAATTAATTAATTCATTCATTCATTTATTCATGCACTCACTCACTCACTCACTCACTCGCTCACTAACTCACTCACTCGCTCACTAACTCACTCACTCACTCACCCACTCACTCACTGCTCACTCACTCACCGATCACTCAGCAATTGCTCATTTTATTACCATTTCCAGGTAGAAGTGTATGTGTGTGTGACTGTATCACTTTGTGTATAATTGCATATATAGATTCAGCAGACCAGTCATCCTTAACATGGAATGGGTGCATAAAAGGAGAAGACAGTGTATCTGGAGACTGTTGATTTAAGCACTGAGCAACAAATATACATACAAGTTTATGTACTTTGGATTTTATTCTTGTTCACCGTTGGAGAGCTACGAATTTGTTCAATTTACTTTTGCAAAGCAAGTCCGGTTCCGGAATTCAGGCGACCTATGGTATACTTGCTCTGGATTCTAGAGTTCCGTCAGAAGGGATCTGAATCTGGCATCTTCTTTACAAAGTCTTCACTGCGACCCAATTTTCAGTCTGATATTTTACACTACCAAAAATGGAGATGTTTTAAAACACCAAGTAATTGCAAAAGCTAAAGAGTCTCGGCTTGCCTTGGAAACCGGAGTAATGAAAAAAACGTGCAAGTGGATTTCTTTAGAATCCGAGTTGTACCTCTTGAGTGAATTAGCGAGCTACATTTAAGTAAAAATCTGGAATTGAGGGGCTTCAAATGAAATTAGGTCTGAGAGTATAAAGATGCTCGGACACAAAAACAAGCATACAATAATTCACGTACATTTATTATACCACTTAGAGGATGATCGTAGTCTAGGAGATTCTGGTAATATTGCTCTTGAGTCTTTCCATTTCAACTTGGCAGAACCTCTGCAGTTCTTTTCGGCCGGCCAGACCGTTCAAAGGGTGAAGGAAAATAGAAAAAACTATGTCTTAGCACAACTTCGCGCTTTGTCTTGCTTTTCTATTTCAGAGTATATTGGCATAATACATAGAGAGCTGCTATGACTGTGAACTTATCAAATCTTATCGACAACTAAATGCATAAGGTGGAGACATGTTATTTCCGCCTTTGTAACTTAAATCGACATCCAGAGTCAGTAGGACCGGCCTTGGCCTAAGCCAGCAGGTGCAAACTCGCCGACATGCTGTCAGTATTAACAACGTCTTAACATTCAAAGAAAGCGTGTTTTCGTGTTTTTTAAACAGTTGTAACCACAGCTAGTTTCACCTGAACCTAGAGTCAAGAGATTGCTTGTAAAAACAATACGCGACAAAGTTTATGCATTTAGCTTGTGTATATCTTCAATGATGTGCAAAGATTTCTACAAAATCGAAATTTCGCTAAAATGTGGAGTTCCTAACAGACTTTGTTCGTTGTGTTCGGCTTATTTAAAGAAAGAATGCCTGGAAGCCCGTTTAATTTGGAGCGGTATTCGAGTTTGATCTTGTTGAATATCATGACTTGTCAAGAAGACTTATAATAATAATAACAATTTTGTTATATAATTACTATACTAGAACTCAGTAATTATTAGCACAAAGTTTACATCCAAGCTGTAAGTAAAAGGAAAGAACTAATTCCAAGAGAGTACCTTTGCATTTACTGGCTCTCTACAGCTCTGTCGATACAACTAACCAATGGCAAGAGATATATATTCGGGTATTTCCTTCTTGGTAGCAGCAAAAATCGGATTTGAACCATTCAGTGATGACCGAATGCTTCGAAGCTTTGTCTTTGTGTGTGAAGTGAAGGATTAATATCTGTAATTGCAACATTTTTAAGCCATGAAACCACCCGCTGTGTCCTATTCGTGCCCATGAGGCGAAGATTCGCGTCGGTTGTCAGACCCGCACAATGACGCACCACCACGCTCACAGAAACAGAATGTCGGATATAAATAGAACAAAGATAACATTTATAGCTGTTTTCTGGCGCAATTATTCATTTTGTGTGTGGTAACATTGAGAGTGCAAGGGCCCATAGAACCGGCTTCCGACTATTTAATCACCGCGGCATTGCGATCTCCTATTGAGCTAAAAGAAAAAAACTAATCAAACACAGAGCGACACGTTGGTAAAAGGTATCCTTAAGAGTTAAATGTCCAAACTGTAAGATTGTAGGTGGACACAGTTTGAGATGGCGGGCCCATATTGAGGTTCAGGAACAAGTTCATATTCAGTCAGAATCCGATATTTCACATTGAATAAAGACTTGGCAACAAAAACCTAACGATCACTTTCGTTGGTTCTTACGACGAATTTATGTTCCTTATTCTGGCATGCATGTTGAGTTATGATTTTTGATGCGATAAAGTAGCCCTCTGATCATGAACCGAGAAAACGATTGCTATATGAAACAATTATAAAACGTCACCAGCAGATGAAATATGATTTGACATTTCGTTTGCAATGCTAAGATGAAAGCCCAAGACTTTGTTTCTAAAACACTTGCATGATGCATACTTAATATCAAGAGGCCGATACATTCAGCAATTATTATTTTCGTTCTGTAAGGTTTAGTGTTCCTAGAAAGTACTTTAATATTAAATATAACATTTAGATAGCATCTATATTGATGAAGCGCTTGGCAAATAACAAAAAAATATATATCTATCCACACAAAATGTAATAAAACATTTTCTTAGAATGAGCGTTCCATTGTATCGACTTTGCATGTCTTAAACTTTCACTCATGCTGAAAGGTAGCTAAGGTATAGTTGGTAGAAAGATCAAGAGATGGTAAAGAACTCGAGCACCAGATGTCCCCTTGTGGCACCTCTTTAAACTTTAGCATTAAAACAGAAACAATGCCACACATGGATTGAAAACGTACCTCCAATGCGAGCCACGCCCTTTTTCAATCATAGCGGTCAAAATCATCAATTTTTGTGCATTTCTGCACTGACTCTAGCGGGATTTTTTTTCATATTGGCAATTTTTCACAAATACTCAAAGGAAAAACCAAGAAAAGGTGCATTCGATTTTGCATGTCTTGAAGATAATAAATGATTGGTATTATGTGTTCTAACTTTTGAACTAGTTGATGAAAGTCCATTAAATGACAATTCAATTTACTTGTCTTTAAGAGTAGAATTTGACTGAACAAGTTTTCAAAACCTCACAAATGATCATTCATGTTGCTTGTCTTGAAGAGTAGAAAGGATTGGCGATTTTCAATCTAACTTTTGAACCAGTTAACGAAAACCCGTAAAATGACCATTCATTTTGCTTGTCTTGAAGACTAGAAATGATTAGTATTATTCGTGCTAACTTTTGAACCTGCTGATGAAAATTCATCGTACTACCATTCATTTTGCTTGTTTAAAATTATCGTTGTTATTTGTTCAGCTGCCGAAACCCATAAAATGCGGACCATTCATTTTGTTTGTCTCGAGAAGACAGTAATGATTGGTGTAATTGGCTGCATGATCATGATCTTTGTATGATATCTAAGAAAATAACTCTTTCAGGCTTCAAAGCAAGCTTTTAATGTCATGCACCATACGATTTCAGATCACTGCACAACATTATGCCGGACATCATTTCGCCCGAGGGCCGACCTTTTACAATACTCCCACACATCACACGCACTTCGTCAATGCGGCGTTTGCCAAAACTATTAATAAGTTGGCCTCACTAGTAAATGGGGCGCTTTTCTACTTACAGATCTACATTAAAAACTTCGCCTCATTTTATAGAAAGAAAGCAGGATATTATTTTAAACAATATATACACAGCATTATCGTGAAAGGATATATCTTTAGCGTGTAGGCTCCAGGCAAACAAACAGGGTGAAACTCATTCTTGTGTGAAATTTCAATGTTTCATCAGTAAAATGACCAGGAAAAAGTCAGATGAAGTGAAAAGGATCTATATAGATTCACAGATTACTTAGAAAAATATGGTTTCTAGTTTCTCTTCAGTAGAAACTCGATAATGCGAGGAAGTGTTTTCTTGCTCTCATTACTTTCCCTGTTTTAACGCATGTGATTTAACTCATCTTACAAAAGCACTAGTTCTAATTGTCTGCGAGTAAAGAGAACTATTAATACTAAAACGAACTCCTAAGAATTCTTTGAGGCGGAAAAGGTCTTTCAATTCGAAAATGTTATGTGTCGAGCCGAGTTGAGCCATTAACGACGAGAGGTCGCCAGTCAGCTTTGCACGTGTCGGTAAAACCAAAGAAATGCCCTTTGACACGACTTTGCCTTAATAACTCGCCTGTAAGAATTGCAAAATGAACGAAAAGAATAAATACATCACCTCTGCAGTTTGTTTCTCATTGGTTTATCAAGTTTATAAAAACTTACCGTCTTGAAAATGAAGCAGATATTACATAAGTATTACTAGTTTGTGTGGAGCTGCAATTAAGAGAGAAATTCTGAAATATTTAAGCTAAATATCTTTGTTCCATCCATCTTTTCAATAGAAGGACTCACGTACTGGTGCTGAACGCTACAGTGCAGTGCATTCTTCCCGGCATTCTGCCACATGTATATTGCTGATTCCAATCTGCATGTCTTGGTTCATCCCGCAGCAAAGGAATCCGAAGATATAGCAGAAGGAATACGTGCGTGTGCAGATAATAAGATCGTGTTTTAAATTGCTTAACAGAAAATAATAAAAGGTTTGACCGAGGGGGAGCAGTTGGAATAGGCTGGACGAAATGTTCCAGTTTAGATAAACACATTGAAAGCACTTTATCGCAGCATCAAACTCTAATCCCATGCATACTGAACTCTGAAGTCCCAAAGATGTATTTGTATGCCGGTTCCCGGCATCGGAATGATATAACACGATGGGCATGCGATGTGTCCATTCATATGATTTGTGTGACACGAGATTCGCCAATACTTTCATGCTAATTCTCTTGAACATCGCTGCTATAGTCCATATGCCGAAAATTGTACAAATGCGAGGTCAGCCTCCAAAATGTGAAACGCAAAATGGAGAAATCGTATCGCTACGTAATTACAACTGATTCTTAAACATAGAAAGTGTGAACAAAGACAAATAAAACAATTTGGAGCATCAGCTCGGACTCAACCGCGTCCCACCCTGTTTACACAAGCCACGAAACCTCCATCTTGACTCTCAAACCGAGCTGCAGGTCAGAAGCGATATCGAATTTCCAATGAAAGACTCGACGTGGCACTCAACCGCCGGCTGGATATATTCCAGTTGCTTTATTTCAAGCCTTTAACTTCGACGTAAAAACAAATTATTACTTAGAAAGGTTTCATAAACGAAAGAAGGTACAGTTTTTCAGTAATAAGACAAAGTGATAAATATCATTAATTAAAGCGAGTCTTCTCAAAAATCTTAGGTGAATATGTCTCTAAAAATTGAAGGATAGCTATTTTGGTTGGGTTCTTTCTTAGTTATCATGTATGCTGAGATTAAAAAAACTGGTGTTGAATATAAAGCTGCACGTCACGAGAAGAATATTCAGTCCTGGTTGTCTTTATCTCCGTGAATTTGGAGCACGAAAAAAATCTAGAGCAGTATTAACTAGTCAGGATGTCGTTTAACTTTAAATTTCACACAGATTCACCCAGAATATATTCCCAAGTTTTATCCCCGCGTTAACTTCTTTTGTACCAAAATTTGGTGTGAGATTGAAGTTGACCCGTACCCAGTTTGCTGTAAAGTGCTACGGACTGGTTGAAAGGTACACGAATTGCTGTTGCCTGATGTATTTCATTTGCGGTGGAGTTTAATCAACCAGTTGTCACGAACGCGAACACTTTAAAATAGAATAAATAGCTTAGCTTTGGATGGCAATAAAATCTGAGAATGTCACTTGCTACATATTTGAAAAATAATTTGTTTTGTAAGATCAAACTTGGTCTAGTTAGAACAAGCGGACATCAGTTGCAAGGAAATACAACAAGAAAGCGGCTTACCTGTTCTTTGTGTTGATTGCAGTTCGTGTAGATTCTGTCGGCGAACTCGGTCGGTTCAGTTGTTGATCATCTGTAAATTCACTGTGCTTTAGTGCGAACAGTTTTCCTCGCTTCTTTGAAAAACGGCAAGGGATTCCAGAAATCGATATTGGAATAAAAGAACATCGGAAGAAATTCTTGATGATTTTGTTGCAATCAGATCAATGTCCCCATTCCGATGAACGATTTAGTTATCAAGAGTTATTAAAACTATGATTTTTCACAACGCTTTCAAGCGGCGAGAACAAGTTCCCCCAAAATAGTACTTTACTTGCCTTTTCTAGTTTCTCGACGCGCTTCTGTTTGTTCGCACGGAAGTCTTCTTGCATCGCGTGAGTTCTAAAGTACTGTAGATTTCTGTGCTCGGGGTTAAAATATAATTGAGGAAATCGTCCAATCACGAAGCGAAACAGACCTGTATCATGGCCATCACGTGTAACGTGAACGCACTGTCTGTCACGAACTGTTTCCATTCTCTTCAAAAACAATTCCGGTTGTCCACAGCGAGACAGAACCCTTCAGAAAATGTTTAAGTAATAGATTTTATGTAGTAAAATTTGAAGGTTGCGAGTTTTCTTTGCCAGAGAGTCAACTATGCGATCCCGTGACCAACTAACCAAATTCAATACAAACTACACAAACTAGCTGTTGAACAAAGTTTAAGACAAACTTTCCTCCAATCAGAAGTGTTGATAGAGGGGGTCACGACACCTTAAGTTGATCACAGCTTAGATGACGCCTGCACGCTAGGCTATTTTTAATACAGAAAGCTAGGTATAGTGCCTTTTCTTAATCCGCTTACCTTGAGCTAATGAGTTTTTTTCACATTTTAGTGTGGCCACGTTGCCAGGAATTAGTTTTTGAAATACACATTTCCCCGAAGCATACCGAGTTCACTTTTCTTGTTTTATTTGATTACATTTCGCTTCCTTCTCTTCTGTAATAATTTTACTTGTTATCGTCAACTGATTTTTGCGTCATTTTTAGGCTGCGTTATACCTGTCGGTAAGCTTTGTTGCCGCAAGAGCCTTTTTATTCAGGTCAACAAACAGGTGTTGATCAATTCGTTCACGGTTAAATATTATATCAGGGTTGCACATAGAATTAAAGACACGTGAGAGAGGTTTCCTGTCATTACAAGCACTTCCTCACCACCGGCACGAAAAGAACCACTACTTTCTCAATTATTGTTTTCTCGAATTTTTTAAATTAAAAATATCAGCCATCTCTTGTCCTAGAATAGAAGATGCTATATTTTTTGCAATTTGAATTGTCTTTCATTATTTCTTCCCTTTTTAAAATTGCGTGTCGTGATATTGATTGGGTGACAGTTGAAAAACTAAGTACATCTTAAATTGAGGGTTTTTTGGTCCAATCGTTAATAAATTCATTCACGCCTACGTGGTGTTATTTCATCAGCTTTATTATAAATCAGTCGGCCATCAAGCCCATCAACTGATGTAGGACAACGATGGAACAGGACAAGAAAAAGAAAAGACAAATAACTGAAAAGGAACTTTCCGAAAAATGAAAGTAAATTCTTGTGTTTGGGAAATGCAACTGCCAAATATTTTAGCCGGAAGTTTACACTGATAGTTTTGTGCGTCATGTAATGACCGCAGTTGACGAATGCTTCACCAAAAATGAACACAAAGTCAAAGACAATATTTGTTCCCTCCACGTCCTTCAACGACAAACTCACAAATTATGGATTTGGAAGTGATAACATCGTTTTATTCCTTTTTGTAATCGAAAGTTTCTCAGGTTTGTTTGCGTGTCGAGTCCTGCACTCTAAAATAGTAGGTTCAGATATGCAAATTTCCGAAAACTTGTCATGCACGCAATCTTGATTTGAAGCGAGTGTGACAAGAAGTCACGTACGACAGGGCAAATCACGTGCTTTCAAAAATCACACTTGAGCCTGCAAGCCCAATTTAATTCTATGACGCATGCGTACAATGATCACTAGAGTCCAACATGGCGACCGGTTGAGTCAATGAGTGGAATCAAAGTCTTGATATTTCCAGAAAGCAACCGCGATACATTTGATTCCAGGCTTAACCAGGTACTTAGACGTCGTGACTGCATGAATGATTGATTGAATGTGGCAAGAGACAGAGTCAGAGAGTATAAATTATATAAAATATTGTTTTAAAGAAAAGCTGAAAAGGCTATGAGAATTAGATTTGCGTCCGAATGTTTTTCAAATCACATGAGGCTTTTTTCATTATTATAATTTCCTTCAGTTCAAGTACCTCATTTTGACGACATACTTGCTATTTACTGTTATCGCTGTGCAAAGATCGAATGTTCGCTGCAGTGGTATGCACAATACATAGAAAATGCGTAAATATTTGGTGAATAAACCCTCTCTACACATTTTGTATTGAGCAGTAGAGGCCCGAGGCTGAAAAAGTGTCTGAAAAGTGAACATTTGCTCGAGGCAGAGCCGAGGGCGAATGTGAAACTTTGAGGACACTTTTTCAGACGAAGGCCTGTATAATTCATTATAATTCAACAATAATTTTTATTTTGAAAGTTTACGCGCATTACCATTGGTCAGAAACGATCATGTGATGTACGCTCGCAGGGCCACTATTTTTCGATACAGCAGGGCCAATATCTGTAGCCGCTGACAAGCAATTGAAATTGTTTTATTTTCGTTTTTCGTTGCGAAAAAATGGTCGCAAATTCAGCTTTTAGGTTTGCAACAACAACAAAATCAAACAAGACAGAGCTAGAAAAAAATTTATACCGCAAAAC
>JANSTR010146987.1:0-11296 GCA_025434805.1 Antipathozoanthus remengesaui | reverse complement strand
TGCACGAATCGCGAAGCGATGAGTGCAATATGATTTTTTGAGTGAAATTTAACAGGGAATACCCGAGTCAGGCAGTGCATTTTCCTTGAATCGCATAGCAGGGATGAATCTCGCAAGTTGAATTGATGAGTGTATACAAAATTGGATCAACTTTTGCCAGCTGGAAGCTTGGAGCGCGCGAAAGCCATTTCAGTGCTCTGCCAACCGACTGGTGAGCTCGCCACAACTTTTGGCGGGAAAGTTTGAGGACGCGCGCGCGCGATAAGATGAGTGCAATTCCATGCTGAATACGCACTAGTGTAATTCCACGCTGAATACCTCCCCCTAAATTGGTTAATTAGCCAATCAGTTTGCGCGATTCATCTCTGCTATGCAATTCTACGTGGAATTGTACTACATGTAGTGCGCCGTATTCACCATCACGGGAATGCACTCAACCTGAGCCGCGAGCGCGCCCCCACACTTTCCTGCTAAAAGTTGTGGCGATAGAACACTGAAATGGCTTTCGCGCGCTTGCTTTAATTTTCCAGGCATCAAAAGTCGATCCAAGTTTATATATACACTCATTAATTTAACATGCGAGATTCGTCTCTGCTATGCCATTAAAGGAAAATTCACTGCCTGACTCGGGTATTCCCTGTTAAATTTCACTCAAAAAATCATACTATTTTTTCTCGTGAAATTTAACGTGGAATACCGTACCCTCGGCAGGGCAATGAATTTTCCTATGTGAACAACCAACGAGCATGATAATCGATGGACGATGTGAGCTCAATTCACGGTATTGTTTGACCGCCAACTACATGCCGTCACAACGACTGTCGTGCGTTCTCATCACATCGTTTGAATCAACGGTCAGTATTTCATGAACCGTGTAATCTCATGTCGCTCTGTTTAAAAATATTGGGAAGCTAGTTCAATTTTTGACTTTGAAAAACTTGAAAACATTTGAATTTCAGGCTCATACTTTCAACTAGATCTCCTACTATGTCTGTATAATTTTATTACCTCCCCCCTCCCCCCTTCGCAACCGAGAATCATAAAACGTTTATTAAGAGATTATATTAAAGGCTTGATAAAGACAAAAAATGATCACAATAATTGAAAACTGACATTGTTTTTATGAGTTCTAAGGACAAATTGAGTAGTCATGCAGTATAATGATCAATATTTACTCGTCAATGTATTTTTCGACCTAATAATGCTAACCTCGATCAGACCTTCGTGAGCGCGTGAATAAAAAGAGAGGAAAATAAACGAAGGTCTGACACAAATCGCACCAGACAGCATTTTGACGTTGCTTTTTCACGAACGTGCCATTCTTGAACCAATCAAAAGTAACATTAGTCGACAAGTTATGCTTGTAAGTTCACTTGATTCTCCGATAAATATATATATGAAACGCAATCTTTGCTGCTCAATTTAGTCCTCTTGAAATTCTAGGAGAACCCGGGACAAGACTGTTGAATTTTAACGACAGCGATATTATTTTAAAAGCACTCTGAATGCAACTACTTGTCCTCGGTAGAAGCTTGGAGAAAAAATGTAGTTGAATGTGGCGCCATCGGGATTGTTTTGATGTCGACCTGGAATCATATGCAATATTTTGAGATCATTGTACTGAAGTACAGACATAACTTAACATGATTGGAGAACCAAGTGTACAACTACGAAAAATTCTGCCGGTCTATCAAGTGTCCGTCACACTTTCCATCATGCAAAACATTGTGGTATGTCGCAAGTTTTTCAAATTTGAGGTCAGACAACTGGGACCTTAAGCATCGACAACGAAATACACGACGACGACGTTCGCAACCCAAGGAGGACTGGGTCGAGGCTTTCGTTCTCGGGGAGAAAAATGAAAATTAAGCAGTGTGTTGTTTTCCAGCTTTGTGGGCTCGGGGACATCGATCCCAGATGCTTTCTCTTCTTCTCTTTGCTTTAGTTTGTGCCGGGAAATCAGGAGTGCGTATCGATCACTCACTGCCTTCGTTGTAGCCCTGAGCACTGGAGTCCTTAGAGAATTCAAATAGGCTGCAATGCTTTCCCATACATTCCCTCTCTCGCTGCTTTTCGTTTTTTAAAAAAGTATAAGGTTCGCTCGTTAATACAGCTTCGCGAAGCATCACGACATCATGGTCTTTCGCCCAAACAAAATACCTGGATTTACTTGCTGTCAGAAGAACACAAAAGTAATATATATTTTTAGTATCAAAACTGAAGATTTATAACTTGAAGTGCAATGCAACTTAAAATTAGCACAATGATATGCAGGTCTAAAATAAGAAGAGCATGATTTCAAATCTCAAAATTCTCCTCTCTTTTGAACTGGTTCTTGCTCGGCTGTAGAAATGTGGCCGGCCGTGGTTTCGAATGCTTCTGAAAGAAAAGCTATTTTAGTTTGTTACCAATCGCTAAACTGCTAAACATTTGACTTTCGCTGGTCCGCAAATAATACATAAAAAGTCCTTACGACTAAAGGTAGAAATAGTTGATTATCAGCTTGTAAAAGTTTAGTTGTTTACTTATGTTTTCACTAGAACGGAAAACCTCCTCAGATTCAGACGTCGACGAAGGCTGGACGACGTACGTTTTGACAACATCGCACATGCGCACAACGCCCGCGCGGGAAAATGTTACTTCCGCCCGTCGTCGTCATGCCATTTTGTTGTCGATGCTTAAGGTCCCTAAAGTAACCAATCAAAACAAAATACTAAATTTTAGGATTTTGACACGCCAGACTCTGTGTTTCTAAAAGTTTTGCTTTGCGTGGGGGCGTGCCAACGAAGGCCTGATCGCAGGTTATAATAATACTGGCTTGCAATGATCGCAGTCATAACAAAATGTATTATGAAATCCAGTTTCTCTAACCTTAACTCTATGTTTTTAATTTAGCATTAGAAAAAGTTTGTTGCTAGTGTCATAAATAACGTTATTCTAAATATTCAATTCCAGCTCCATTAAAGACTTAAGTGGATTCATATCAGTTATATCTTGTCTCTTATAACTTGTTAGCCTTATTTTCCGCTTTCTACACGAGGTCTGCTTGCGCAACACCTCGACGCAACAGTTGTCAAGAAACAGCAACAAGCAGAACACATGTTCGAAGGAATATAAAGATATTTATGAAACAGAAATGGCATTTCGAATCTATCTATTAATTATTACTATCTATTAATTATTACTTTGTAAACTATAATGAACTAACGAACATTTGCTGACTCCTTATCCGGTTGATTCTGAAAGCGTAATTCATCCCCAAGGAAAAGAGTCTAATTTCCTCTACAGCGATTACAACCATCAACTTGATTATTTTGCTCGTGGTAGACATCTGAAGGCTTTAGAATGTTTGTATTGGTCGTGCTGTTGAACAATTTAAGCACTGACTCAGTTTTCAGTTATCTCGGCAAAATAACGACCGCAACCAAACTTATAATTATGCATATATGTATTTATGGGTCTGTTTGTGCGAGTTTACCTGTCAAGCGGTTAGCAAACTAAGCCACGCATTAATGTTTAATGGCATTTTACAAACCCTGGTTATGCTGCTTCTACGCAAGCTCTTTAGGTACCTGTAACAGGTGACTGGCGGTAGTTACACTTCCTGAGAGAGCGCACGTGCATAACAATATAGAAATACTTAGTAGGCTTTTCTTTGTTCTGTTACAGAAAGAACGTGCAGTATATAATTCCTTCACTCTACTGGCATTGTTTCAAGCTAATGGAAGTTTGATTTTGGTTTATTGAGTTTATCACGGAAAAGAAGAGAATGGACTGTTGCCAAGTATAATTAGCTAGGCAACCGTCAAAGCAGATCGCCAAACAGATTTTTGGCTTCATGGCGTGGCTTCTAACCCTTGATGTAATCTTCATCTTTAGCTTTTGATTGTAATTCTGAAAGGGCGTAAGCTTTCTCTCTTTATAACGTTGTAAATTTGTTTTGCAAAGACACTTGGCTTGTTGGAAAGTATTAAATTTCGCAACGCAACGGACGCGCAATTACGAACTCTAGGCATTTTGACATTAGCATGACAGAAGGCGAGGGAGATTTTTTTCGGATCCACTCGCTTCAATGGCACACGCCCGGGTAATTGATATTTTTATTAAAACCATTCAAATGTCGGTTTCAAAGATCAGTTATTCCGCCAATCAGCTCACTGGAAAGGATATGACACGGAGTCATTAGCCAATAGGAAGACGTGAAGCACCTTGCACCTGTTCTGTTCTATTGCGGGGATATTTGTGTTGGATAAGGTTGGATATTTGCATTAGCTACGAGTTAAAAGGATTGCTCTTTCTCAGTTTGGGCTAAGTTTATCAAGATACCGGCGCCCTGCTTGAAAGCTGAGTATTTAACATGAACACAGAAACTGTGTCTATCAAGCACGACGAAAGACTCCCAAGTCCAATTTCAGGTAAAATTTTGAGCCTCTATCTATTTGTATAACGTTTACTTGTGTTAGCACGTGAGCTGCAAATTCTGCAAGGTCTCAGAGCTTCTTTTCATATTTTTCTTCTCGATTTTTCTTCAATCTAACATAAAGGGACCATTAAAAACAACTGAGTTTGTTGGGTTTCCTAAAACTTAAGATTTATCTCAAGATAAAAAGATCAACTGGAGGAATAGATTTTTGCCCAAACCACATCGTTCATATATATCCACCCGCATACGGTGAGATGTTTGTATATGGACAGGTCATTTTTGGCAAGAGGAAGTCTTCTCTTGCAAAATCTCATTGCTATTAACTCTTGCATAAAATGCTTTGCAACTATTAATACAACTAAAACTATCAAACGCATCTTCTTTGTGTTAGATTGACAAATTAACAGCTGATATTTTTATCGTGTTACGAAATTATCAGAGTTCGTTGCTGTGATTTTAAACAGCGATCTAAGCTGAAAAACCAACTCCCTAACCCTCCGCCCTTTGCACGAAACAATGTATATTCTTGAGTGTTTCTCTAATTTTGAGTCACCTTGCAAAAGCAACTATGGCTTTACTGTTCTAAGTTCCAAGAGAAAAGTAAACGTTAAACGGAAAATAATATATTTGTTTTAGACAACAAGCCTGTTATCCTGTGCAAAGTTTGTGGGGATCGTTCTTCTGGCAAACATTATGGAGTTTTTACTTGTGATGGATGCAGAGGATTCTTCAAAAGGAGTATTCGACGCAGTTTAAGCTACCAGTGCAAAGAAAACGGAAACTGTCATGTGGACGTGACAAGAAGAAACCAATGCCAAGCATGCAGGCTGAAGAAATGTTTTGACGTTAGAATGAATAGAGATGGTAAGGCATTATTGAATTTTATCCCCCGCTTCAAATACTGAAAAATTTTGCGCGCATCAAGGAATTCTCTTAGTTATGGAAAAATATGTGTACGACATGGTTAAAAGTCATTTACGGCCATCCATACTGAGTTATACAGAAAAAATAGTTTGGCCAGCTAATGGCAAATCCATCATAAGGCATTGTATGACTATGGAATGGTTACATACTCTTTCTTGTGCTTTTTACAAAATCCTCGATCCTATTCGGGAAGGCAAAACTCGTATTCACACAAAACAAGCGTCTGAAAACCATGTTATCGTGGTTTAGTCACTTCGCTCAAAGGTTTAGATAAGCGCAGTGGTTGTTTTCAATTTGTTAAAAACCATGTTTAGTCCATTCGAGTTTATGGATTCAAAGCGGAAAATACACTATACTTTGTACCATGTTTAGTTCCTGTTATACCTTTTGTATATAAATTGATTTCAACAAAGGTCTTTTGTAACAAAATCGATAGATAAGCAGCGTTAATGTGCAAGAAATACAAAGAGATTTTAACAATATAATACTCTGATATCTGGTCCACTGTTTGAAAGCATCTTGTAAAACATGCAATATCATTTTGTGACGCATCCCACCTTGACGAAGTTCTGAAATTGCGCCAGGAAAGATAACCAAGAAAAAGTCATTCATACTCAGACTCAGTCAGAGTATTTAAATCTTAAGATTGACACCATCACGGTTGGTAAAAGTTGAGATGTTGAGGGTAGAGTAGGCGAGACATTTCCTTCTAAAAAGTAAACTCAGTGCCTTCAGTTGTACACCGAACCTCAGCAAAATTATTTGCAGTATTTTAGAGGAACCTTCAAGTATATTTTGTAGAACGTTTGTCTGTACATTCAAGTTGTCTTTATTCATCAATGAGGTTACTTGTTAAAGATAGGGATCTCAAAGACTTTTGGTCACAAGTCAAATCGCTGATCTGAGTATTACCCGGTTGCCTTGGGGAGCATGTGCATGGGTTTGGTCAAGTAAAGTCAACTCATCAATTATTAGTTACAGCTTAATGACAAATCCCCTTGTTTTGCATACAAATATCATGTGTCAACAGTAATATTATATATCGTAATCAAATGCGCCCGTTTATCTGCATTCTTCAAGATTCTGGGAGTTAAAAGATTAACAGTTAACAGTTTGGTTATGGCGACTCTTTACCCATATACGTTTTGAAATCTCGGAAGGAATTGTGTTTTAGACTAAACTTGTGATCTGAATATTTTATGATAGCTCATAGTACTCTTAAACTTTCATGTTGTGATCTGAATGAGTAATGCGCTCTTGAAAGGCACCCAGTGCTGCTAAGCATATATAAGGTAACAGGTATTTTGTAATTAGATGGGCTGAGCTAAAATACTATTTACTCTACCGAGCGTAGACAAAATTATGACTAACTAAAATTCACAATTCGAATCTCAGTTGCTGTTCTTACTTGTACAATTTTTATTTAATTAAGAACAAACTTTATACGAACACTGAAGATAAAATCTTCTGTAAAATAGTAACAAACTGAGGATACCAAATTTCATTAAAATATGTCTGTGTTTAATATAAGAACAAGAAGATAAGCGACACAGGTACAAACACAGAATCCGTTATTAGATTATATCTGTTGTTAATGAGTAGAAATAACGAGTTTATGAATTCATTTACTTCAATGATGAGCGGTCCTTTCTCAAGGGGTTTGCGTCACTGAGTAAGAACTATAGACACTTCACAGTAACGGAAACACAAGCAGTAAGATCAAAATAGGAACATTTAGAGCCTAAAATTATCAAAAAATACAAACTCTGAGCCTGGGCGACGTTTTACTAGTTCTTAATGAAATAAAAGTATAAAATATCATTAGAAAGAATTTCGGAAAACCAAATTTATTAATTCGAATGCAATTGAAGACGTAAACTTGATTGTAAAATTGCATATAAAACCTGGTATTACAAGAATTGAGATAACTTCAGAGAACTGACTTTGTATGTACTTACTTACGATTTTGGAACTCATCAGTGGTTCGGACGAATATTTCCAGTAATGTTTAACAAATTTAATCAAATTAACTTATTGTCAGTGTGTTGAAATCATTAGTTTGCTCGGTTGAAACACTGGCTCGAATCACAATTTTATTGGTAGCAGGAATGATCGTCAGATAATTCCGTCTGTTATAAATGACAGCCTCTCTTGACCATACATATGTTCTCAGTTTACAAGACTATCTGAAAAGAGGCACGTGGGACGAATTAAATGGATCATCGAGAGTTGATTTGGTGGCCAGATTATTATGATAATGAAAACTTGATGGCGCAGGGTTAATATATTCAGAGATTATACCCAGTCAATACATCCACACGCATATATCTATAAATATTTTAAAATGACTTTGGAAATATCACAACCTTTGAAAGGCTTTTGAATATTGAAAATGTTTTTGCCATCGTCTTGTATTGGAGTGTGTTTTGTATGTACTCGAGTTAGTTATTATTTACCGGAGAAAAGGGCGACCACGGATGTTTTCGTACATCACAGTACTAGTAGTAGTACCGCAGTATGCACTGCCCTAAAATTAATCCAGAGAAACTGCAATCCTGTAGAATGTACATTGGATGTGAATACGAAATAATAGGCTTTTAAAGACGTCTGGAAACATCATCAGAAAAAAACAATGAAAATAACATATGCCTGCATCAGTCACTTTCCAAAAGCACTTTTAGAATAACATGCAGGAACTGCTGTTCAAGAATTTTAAGGGATTTTGATGTTGTAAGCATAGAATTTCAGCACGCATCAGTTTCTTTAGCTATGTACAAAGCTAGCAATATTTTAAACTTCTGTTCTTTGTTTTATGCCGTTTTATAGACCATATTATGAACATGGAAACCATAGCAAGAAAATCAGCAGTAGGTCGGGATGTCAAGCGCTCTTGAATGACTTTTAATACCATATGGAAATTTCATACAAACACGACATTTGAGCCGATATATTTGGATTTGAGGAAGGTCAAATATTAAGATAAAGAGCAGAAAGCCCATATTCTATGTTAGCTTTACTCAATTTGGCGCCGCGTACGAAACTTAAGAGAATGTGTAGGAATTTCGACCCTTTTTCTGTTATCGTGTGTTGTTTTGCCCTTCTTTGAAATGGCTTGAAGTTTCCACCACAGATCAAGAAGTAACTAAATGACAGATGGCATAAGCAAAAGATCATGTATTTTAATATTCATTATAAGATAAGCCAAAATTCTCATACATTCACTTTCGCTCGGCACCTTGCATTGACACAACCGATCCACATTAAGATGGAGGAAGGTTTCCAAGTTATTTACAGAACACTGTGCATTCGCTAGTTCCGAGAACATAACACAACCAAGATACGTCAAGAGGGCTGAATCGGGATGTTGGGCCTGACACATGAACAATAAAGCTTTCGATGATGTTAATTGACACCACACGCTGGATCCGTTGAATCGAGCCTGTCAGGTTAATCATTGGAGCAGCTGCACAGAAAAACAGAAAACGCCAAATATAGCCACAGCGGAACATTGTGGAATATTTCAGTTTTATATAAGAACAGTTCTGTGGCTTCTAAAAGTTTTGAATGTCAACCTCAACAATGGTCAATAACACAATGCTACCATTTATAGATAGTGGAGTTAATTTTCATTTCCAAACTGTACAAGGTCACTTCACGGAAAGGTTATCGAGAATAGTGACTGGTGTTCAGAAAAAAAAACCGCAAAGGCATGAGGTTAGAAAGGAGTTTGATTAGAGTGTTTTTCTCGTGTGTCAATATCTATTTTGATAGAAGTGGGTTCGAATTCTACATGATCACGACGTATGAGCAAATTTTACTCGGACAAGTGTGTCGAGGTGTGAAAAGCGATGAAATATATTGTACGAGTTCTGCCATATCCACGTGAGATCAGCCCATATTCAGAAATTAAAATTTATGAGTTTGTGTGCTCACCCCCTACCACGGTTACTAGGATAAATGATACACACTTGAATGGAGAAAAATTTGTTCCATCTTAACTCGCTGTGTTGCCAGCATGCATGGTGAGTCCTGTGGGTGCATTGGATAGTCACCAAGGAGCAGAGGAGACGTGAGTTCGAGTCCTGCTTACGGCATGAAAACCAATTGCTTTCGGACAAGTGTGCCGACGTATAGAAAACAATTAACTATATCAGTATATTTTATAGTTTTCTTTGGTGTCTTTCTGTTTCTGACAGGTCTATCTTTGCAGCGCATATTCAAATTACATGCTTTAAATATATTGCGTTACTTATTTTTCATTCATCCGGCTTCCATCATGCAATGAGAAAACACTCTCTTCGAAATTTGACATATAAATGCACAAGAGAAGGGATAAACTAGCTAGGGTTACCTATACTGATACACCTTGGGATCAAATCTGTATTCAAGTTGATCTTCGATCATCAATGCCGTTGACTCCAGCAAAAGTCACGTGACTCAATTTTGGGATCACGCAGTGGCAGGTACCAGTCCCTTCGCTGATTACAGTCTTTTTATGGTCCGCCAAGAAAGAGATCACCAGTTCTTTCTTTTCTTGTTTAGTGTAGATGAAAAGATTGAAATCTTTTCATATTGTAATTAATACGGGTGATTTCACTTTATACACGTGAAACTTCACCACGTTTGTGCCACGAGTGTTCGAGATCGATCGAAGAGTAAAGAGAGCAACATCGGGTGAAAACCATACACAGCTTAAACTTAAAGAGCGCTCAAGGCTGATAATTTCAAGCTTGCCAGAAAAAAAACCTTTTTAAACACAAAATCTAGTATCGTATTGCTGGAATGCAAAATTAATCCAGCGGTATTGTAGGTCTATTTGTATCTTCGAGTAAGACATGCCGGGTCACCGGTATTTAGGAAAACGTGTTTGGTCTGTCTCGCAAACTTGTAAAAAGCAAGATCAGCCGAAAGCAATGATATTAAGTAAATTAACCTACAGATATTTCATTTATTCGTCGACTATAAAAGGACAATTGCATCGTCAAAGAGTGTCACCATCACAGATTCCTTACTTTCTCTGTAAAAACAGAATTATTGGTCTCTTCCTACAAGTCGCTCATGCGCATGCTCCTAGTTTCTGCTACGGGCAAAACGTTAACGTGGGCGCGTTGAATGTGGAGAGGCAGAAAAGGCAAGGGCAAGGTCTAGATAAGTTAATAAGAAAATACAAATTTACAGCCTCAGATAGAAAAATATGCACGAGAAGAAATATACCACATTTTTGTAAAACTTTCCCATTTTTTTTATTTAAATGATATTTGCTTTCAAGTTAGTTCTTATAATCCTACCTTCACCCACAGGTAGCTGAGAGGAGAAAAGGCGATATATTTACATTAGGAAAGTGGTACCGGTTTTCTGCTCCATTTAGTAGAACTTTATGTGGAGTATGGAGGTGTATGGATAATTTCATTCTCTTTATCATTGTTTAATTTAGCTGTGCAGCATGAACGCGCTCCTCGATCGGCCCAAGTTCTACCTCCAAGGTTTCCTCGTAAAAATCTAACACCGAGCAGTCAGTGCTATGATCAGCAGTATCTCGACCTTCAACAAGCGCAGGCGCGCAATGGCCAAGATACACCGGAGCCGTTCGGACAGATGAAAGCAGAGCAAGAGAGCGCTAGAACATCAAACCAGTCAACGCACTCTCAACCAACCACTCCACCACAGTACCACGGCCAAAATAACAATCAGGTATTGTACGTACGTAAATATGGGCGGGTAGACAAACATATAATAAAGAAGGCTAAACAAGTACTTTTTTTTGTCTTACCTAACCCTCAAAAGTCCAAGTGGAGGTCATATGGATCCCCCACCTCCAAGATTTTTTCCAACCTAAAACTAAGAAGATTGAAGCAGTCAAAATGGAATTTTCAGAATCTGCAGTACAGTTATGAACGCACCTTTTTAACTGAATGACGTCATCCTTTATAATTTATGCTAATTATCGTT
>JANSTR010146976.1:0-11296 GCA_025434805.1 Antipathozoanthus remengesaui | reverse complement strand
CGCAAATACGACGAAAACAGACACTGAAACAAAGACCGAAAACCGCCGGACTTGCGTTGCGTTTCTTTTGAGCACTATGTATGTTAAATTCTTTAAAATGTCAATATATAATTAGCCACAGATACCCGTGACCGACCATTAGATTGTAAATACTTCAGTTGTTTAGCAGTTGATTTAATTGAGGAAAAGGCGACCAAACGCATTTTTACAATATACTTACGGAGTTGCTGTGTAACCACGAGAGATCTGCGATAGACGTATTCGTTGCCCAAATATTAAAATAACAGAACGTGTGAAACACAGTTATATATATACTATAGACAATAACCCGATACGTCATCGGTCATGGCGATGGTCTTGAGAATTAGAACGGAATAATATTTGGTCGCGCTTCACCGGCACCAACTGACCGGAAACTTACAAAGTAAGGACTATTTAAAACTGAGCAATTCTACGCACTGCAGTTTAACAGCAAGTGAAACTATTTCATACATACTCCTTACAATTACAGTTATTTTGTTAAATTAATTTTTCCCCCAGACCAAGAATCATGTTAGCAAACTGCTGTTCGGATTGCTGACTCAGTGTGTGTAACCTTGAATGCCCTTACCAGTCGTGTTAATCGGAAGACCGCGAGTGGTGGAGACGAGATGACGAAATTATGAATATCAATTTAACAGTAACATCCGGCTAGCTGCCACGCGACGAGTTTTTTTTTTAAAAACAAACTGTGTCATCGATATATGCGCTACATGATCAGATCAGTACATGATGTAAACTTATTCACTTCAAGAGAATCACGTTTATTTATTAATATTCACGTTAACCCAATGATTAAATCTTAATATGGAAGTTATTTCAAAAATAAATAAAAATAAATGAAAAGGGCATGATTTAATGTTAGTTCTGGAGTCTCCTTAAAACTCAAACACCAAAAAAAAATTTCAATTGACATACAGGAATTTCTTACTCATTTACTGCATGGGATTCGGAATCGGCACGTGCGCACAAAAAGTGATGGCTCATAGCGTGCTATTACTCACAGTGGCAGTTGATGTTAAAGCAAATTTAAACGCACTAACGCAGAAACCAGATATTTTGTGGGTCATTTTCACCCTCGATCTGATTTTTAAAAAGGGGATATTTTTGAGCTTCAGTGCGTGAAATACGCACAAAATGTGCGTGAATGGGAGCCCTATTCTGTACAAATTATGACTAAATTATGATCTATTATGCAGTTTTGGTACGTACAACTCAACTCTCAAGGTCATGCTGTACTGCAAAAAAATTATGTGCACGTTCGGTTCCTCAATCATTTTCTATATTTGTTACGCAAATTAAATCACATCACATCACATCATGAATCATTTTGAAATTTAAATCTAGATTTCCCATATCTCTGATTTCCAAGAATATAAGGCCATATCATGTTGAGCTTGGAAATACTTGTATATTTTCATAATGTGAAACTGTTAACAAAAATGACAATGAGCAATATCCTGCATTCCACAAAATGTTATTGTATTACTTTCATCTCTGGAGAGGTGCAGTCTTGATTATGATGGGCTTGGGCCTGTTCTTGAAAAGGATTTTCTTTCTAATCAAGGCAACAACTGAATACTCTGTCTGATCATCTGTCCGTTCACCAATGCCATCATGGTCTTCAGACTGTTTGTTCATAAGTTTCTTTTTCAACACTGCAAAGGGTTTGTCGAGCTCTACAACTTTACCAGTCAGCAAGTGATGGCCTATGATCATCTGGGGCGTTCCCTGGATATTAATAGTAATAATAACAATAAGAATAATATTAATAATAATAATAATAATAATAATAAAATTATAATGATTTACACTACTTATTTTAAAAGTTCCTTGAAGCACCTTATGTTGCAAATTTACAGCCCTTGCTGAATAAGCAAATTCAGTGCTTTGAATTGTTCCT
Organism: Antipathozoanthus remengesaui; assembly: GCA_025434805.1. Classification (NCBI taxonomy): domain Eukaryota; kingdom Metazoa; phylum Cnidaria; class Anthozoa; order Zoantharia; family Parazoanthidae; genus Antipathozoanthus; species Antipathozoanthus remengesaui. The sequence continues at coordinate 9,354 of JANSTR010146976.1, read as the reverse complement.
CTTCTCAAGGGAAATAACTTTAGAATTGCCGTTGTTCTTTGGCTTCAGTGAAGCCAAATGAAACAGCTGCTGAATACCAGATGGTGTCCAAGTTGACTGAAAACATTTGTTTTACATAGATCTATACACAATTTTTAGCTGCATTTTTATATATAATGTAACAATGATAAAATTAATAATAAAACTGATAATTTTGAATACTGCAAATGACCGAATTAGCGCTGCTGCCTGATTAAGCACCACTGCCCGAATAAGTGCCACCTGTACCCTGTAAAATTTAACAAGCACGCATGTTGAATAAGTCCCATGGCAGTAATTCGAGTACATACAAATAAGTCACATCTTGGTTTCAGTATGTAATATAAAGAGGTACAGTTGCATGAAAACTTTGACAACAGAGCAAACACTACTGCATTATTGAGATGAAAACTGACATTGAATGAAGCTGCAGAGCATTTGTAAATCGACTCTCAAGCTGCTTTTATCTCATCATGTTCACAACTTGATCCTCTACATTCTCTGGATTTTGCTTTTTAGCTGTTTTGAAATAAGCACCACTGGTGAATAAGAGCTGCTGCCTGGTCATGAATTAGTGCCGCACCCCCAAGTACAGGTTTGAAATAAGTGCCGTGGTGCTAACTGAGTTATTTACGGTACAGCATAAGAAGCTCATTGGCTATCAGTGTATCTGGAGTGAAATGACACCCTTATTTATTAAACCCAGGGTAGCCCTGTCAATCAGCTAAGAAGCTCGAATATTAAACTTAGAATCATACTGAAATACAAATCAGGTGCATGCATTGAAGCAATGCATCCAGAGATGGAGTTTGAAGGTTTGTCATGAATCTTGTGGATGTGTACTTTACACCCAGAGTTCACTTATGTGTAACAGGATCATCTGGGAATAAAAAATATCATCTTTTCAACCATAGAAATGAAAGACCATAACCAACAGGCTGGCACTCTTTCTCCATTTGGTTTGCTAGATTTATGAAACTAGTGTTCCACAAACCTGGGATCAATCCTGGTTTCTAGGAAATGACCCACTTACCCCTCCCTCATGTAACAATTAAAACTAAGGTTGAGGTTAGGTTTAGTTTAGGTTTAAGGGAGGGGTGGGTGGGTCAGGATTGATCCCAAACATGAGACATAATTGAAGACACTAGTGCAAAAACGATGTAAGTGACTTTTGATTCAGTTCTCAATTCTCCCTAAGTTATTCCTCTTTTCTTTATATAACCTTTGGGAGAATTTAATTTTTTATACAAAGTCACTTACATTGTTTTTGCACTAGACTCTTCAATTGAAAACAAAACTCAAGGCACGTCGTGCCGAACTGTCTGCCTTTCGAGCATTCGAGAATGAAATTTACATGCCAACAACTAGTCAAAGCTAATCGGCCAGCAAGTCACTCAAAAAGAAAGAATCAAAAGATATTGTTTCAAACACTACATGGCTTTAAACAGTGCTTCATTGTTGATGGAACATATATAAAGTGGAAAATCACAGGTTACAACATCTTGGCGTATTCTTGCTACAAGTTCCGGTAGTATTGTTACCTGGTTTTCTTTCCATGTTGTTTAAAACAATAAATTGTATCGCATGAAATCCGCTTATTATGCACTAGCATAACGCCTAGTTCTTGATAGATCGGGGCCATAAGAGCATCTGTTTTGATCGTAAATCGTCTAAGTAATCGAAACCGACATCAACAAACTGCGCCAAAGTCAAGAATTTATTTGATCGAAATTCTCAAACTCTGCCAAAGTCAAGAATTTATTCGATCGGAAGCGGATAATACTCAGGAAGCCGTTAGTTTGAGTACTGTATTCACACAAGTTTGAATCTTTCATTTTGTTTTCACTCAAAAGTCACTGAGGCTTTATTCTTGATAGATCGGGGCCATAAGAGGATCTATTTTGATCGTAAATCGTTTCAGTCATCGAAACCGACATCAACAAACTCCGCCAAGTAAAGAATTTATTCGAGAATAGAAAGCCTGTATTCGCACAAGTTTGAATAAACACAATAGTGCTTTCGTTTTGTTTCACTCAAAAGTCCTAAGGCTAGAACGGGCAATAAGACTAAGAGTATCTGTTTCAAATTGTAAATCAACCGACATCAAAAAACTGTTTACCTGAAGATGATTTGAAGACGGCGTGAGCGAAGCCAATTTAAGACTGAAAGAGTTTCTCGTTCTCATAACAACTTGCATATTTATAAAATGTCTGGAAAACTAAAGGCTATGAATTTCACGTGTCTTGCAATAAATCACTTCTTGACTGATTTATTATCCGGCGCGAACGACGAACTATTTTGACTCGGAACGACGGAAATTTAACCTTGCTGGTGCTGACGCAGACTTCCATCGGACTGTAGTTTTCGCTCCAATATTATAGTTTTAATGTGCTCAACTGGTGTGAAAATTATCACGGGATATATCCCGTGATCACGGGTCATTATCTCTTCTTGTAACTCATCCCGTGCTGTCCCTTAACAGTCCCGTACGGGAATGACGGGACACGGGACAACTGCCCAACTGACGGGACAGCGGGACGACGGGATCGACCCGTGGGATCGACCCGTATGCACGTTAAGTTACATCTGGACGGTACTGTAAACTGGCAGGAAAATGTTGTGGTCTTTCCTAGCAGTCCAATTATTTAAATTCTAATTTCGTGACCTAAACATGGAGCGAACACACAGTAGCCAAAGTCAGTCACCCAATTAAGAAAATGTACCAGTTGTACATAAAAAAACCTCTGGATATTCCTATTCACTCAACAACTGCCACTTACATGTACAAATCCAAATTACTTGTACCAGTACAAACATGACTGTATCAAAGTGAAATTATTTTATAATGTAATTTAAAAGCCCCCTGCATACTAAAGATCACATGATGGCACACGTGATTGTATGTTCTCTCTTCCTTAGCAAAATAATCAAGAATCAAATGTGACATACACTCCAGTACATGTATGTACCTTTGACCAGTGCCAGTTGATGGTTCAACATTCGTATTTGCTTTCCAAATCCATCTTCTTTCTCCTCAAGTTCCTGTGACAGTTCCTCAATTTTACGACCTCTTGCTCTATACAAGATCTCAAGCTGTGTGTTGTTTGATTGGGTCTGATCCTTGCTGTTGTGACTCTCACCAATCCTGTCTCCATAGAGAGTAACAGCTCCTACCGGCAACTGTCTCCCAAGATACTGCACTTGGCGCTCACCAAACTCATGCTGGCCCTTAATAAAGGATTACAGATAGTTATATTATCAATGAAAGTACCAAAATTTGAAACCCACAGTTCCTGTTTTAACACAGGATGGTGATAGGCCTTTGCAAATTATGCTTTTTTTCTTACTATAATGCTAACGCTTAAAATGCTCGACTTTCTCACTAAAATGCTTTTGGATAATTATAAAAAGTCCACTAAAATGCTGAAGAAATGCTCATCCACTGACTCGTGCCAGTATATACTCTTTGAATTGGAGGTACTGCAGGTGCAATCAAGAATACAAGATGGCGTCCAGCTGCTCACTGCCATGGAAAAGCCGGCTCATAGTGTCAAGAGAAAGCAGCAAATAAAACCCGATTTTAATTGTGCTCTCTTGGTTCAAGTTACTTGTACTGTTGCTATTGCTATCTGTTTTTATTTTAGCTTTGGTTGAGCAAATTATAAAATACATGTAATTCCTTAATTCCGTAATACATTATGCTTGAATGCTCAGCAATCACTAAAATGCTCAAAAAAATGCTAGCATAATTTGCAAAAGCCTAGATGGTGATCTAATTTTCTAACTTTGTACTGAATTTATACCGTTTCTAAAATGACTTAAAATATAAAAGGTTTGAATTTTGACTTTCATTTTATCAAGTATTACAGAACTGTACGTCAAACACTTACCAAACCAAGATGGCCTGGATATTTCTCATCATTGCTGATTGTCTCCCTGTGGTCACCTTGGTAACCCACATATTCAGTGGGTCTCCCCTGTGTTGCCAAGTACCCTTCTGTGTGTGGCTCACCTTGCATTTCATGGTCATTAAAACCATACTCCCCTCCACCAAAGTCATAACTCTTACTCTGATCTCGGTCATCATCAATCTGTCCTTCATCTGATTGTGTGTTATGGTACTGTGGGTCAAATCCACCAGTGGGTTCATAGCTCTGAAATGCACTTGGATGCCTTGTGTCATCATAATTCCTAAAATCAGTCTTACGGTAACCATCAGGATACTGTTTGTAATCATTGACACCAACATGGCGATCTTGTCCCGGTCTTTGTTGATGAAAGTATCTCTCATGATCCTGATTAATTCGACTTTCATCTTCATTATGGTACTCAGAATATTCAGCAATTTTTCCAGATTCTTGTTCATGATCATGCTCACTATTTAATGTGCCTCCCTTCAGTAGCTGAAACCCCTTTGGTGTCACAAGTGGAGGTCGTTCAAATCCTCCTGGAATCCTAGCAGGATATTGTTGAAATGCTTCCCCATTATCACCGGAGATGCTCCACTGACCATTCCACTGTTGCCGTGGTGAGTCAGGAGGTATCTCAGAGTTTGGAGTATCTCGAGATGAGCTTCGAAAGTCATGAGATGAAAATGATGCATTGTCATCATCAAGCAAGCCATCATCAAGTTCACTGCTGATTAACTCTCGTAGCTACATGTGTAAGAAGATCATAACATACATGTATCAATTAAACATTATTACACTATGTATACACTATGTCTTATAGATTATCATAATTTCATTATTGCATAATACATGTACATATTTACAGTACTGTACTTAGAACTGTAATGTTTTCTTCTCTCTTTAGGCCATCATATATTATTGTTTTACAGACTTGAAAGAGATTGTAAGGATAAAAAGAAGTTTCAACCAACATGGGTTATGAAGAGTATCATAATTATACTGTAGTTACTATTAATAAGAACTGCATATGGATGTTACTTGTTATCAATGATCAACCTGGGGGAGGGGAAAATAATTATTAATGATGAATCAAAGATCGTCTGGTGAAAATCAAGTATCGACTGCAGGGTCGTCTGGTGAAAACCAAGCATTGATTGTTAATTCTCCGTCCTACCGAATCCCTCCTCCTGAAGAATTCGATTTTTCAAAGCCGAATGAGTGGCCGAAATGGATCAAAAGATTCGAACGTTTTTGTTCAGCGTCTGGGCTAAATAAAAGTGACAGTGAAAGTCAGGTGAATGCACTTTTATACACCATGGGAAGTAAAAGTGATGATATTATGCCTACATTTGGCCTTACAGCCAATGATTCAACAAAGTACGACATAGTGAAGGATCAGTTCGACAAGCACTTTGTGAAGAGACAAAATGTTAGCTACGAGAGGGCAAAGTTCAATAGTAGAAAGCAGGAGGCAAGAGAGATGCTGTGCATGATGAAGATGGAAGTTATTTCCTAGACATAGTGTCTCTAGACGAAATCGATAGTCCTAATATCAATAGATCAAAGCGATCTCAGAAATGCAAAAGCCAACAGGTTTCTTGGAATAACAAATCAATTGAGCAAGTTTTCCCCGAAGCTTGCTGAAACATCTAAGCCACTCAGAGATCTGCTTAGCAAGAAGAACTTGTGGACATGGGTAATCCCACAAAGGGACTCTTTCAATGCTATGAAACAAATTATCTTAACAGATGTGGTGGTGTTAGCCCATCTGACCCAGAAGCAGAGACTCGGGTATCAGCTGATGCAAACTCGTATGGCCTTGGAGCAGTGCTTGAGCAACAGCAGAAGGACCAAACGTGGTGACCGGTGGCTTATCAGTCAAGATCGTTGTCAAAGTGTGATCAACACTATGCCCAAATAGAGAAGGAGGCGCTAGTAGTCACCTAGGCCTGTGAGCATTTTAACAGTTATCTCCTTGGCAAGTCATTTCAGATCCAAACTGATCACAAGCCTTTGATTCGGGTCAGCAAAGGATCTGGACTGTCTCCCACCAAGAATACTAAGATTCAGGTTGAGGTTGATGAGATATCAGTTTAGCATCATTCATGTCCCGGGAAAACTTCTCATTTCAGCAGACACATTGTCTATAGCCCCAGCATCAGAACCAACGTCCAAAGATAATCAATAGCTTTGATGAAGACTGTAGTTTGTATGTAAACCAAGTTTTATAAGGCCTTCCAGCAAGCACAAAGCGTCTGGAAGAGATTAAAACACATCTCCAGGAAGATGAATTGACTGTAGCCAAATCATGACCTACTGTAAAGAGGGTTGGCCGAGTAAAAGCACCCTGAAAGGTCCAGTCAAATTGTATGCTCCCTTCGTGTCAGAGCTGACAGTTCAGCAAGACCTTCTTCTCAAAGGCAGTCGTCTAGTCATACCAACTACTTTGCATGCAGAAATCCTGGGTAAACTACATTCAGGCCACCAAGGCATAGTGAAATGCAGAGCGAGAGCCAGAGAGTCCATCTGGTGGCCATTGATCAGCAAGCAGCTAGAAGAATTGATTGATTTAACTGCCAAGTATGTAGGAAGTTAAGTCAAAATCGAGTGGAGCCAATGATTGCATCTGAGCTACCAGACTATCCCTGGCAGAAAATTAGCTTCCGACTTGTTTGAGTGGAGAGGAAAAACTCACCTGTTAGTCATGGATTACTACTCTCGCTACATTGAAGTGTCAGCGCTTTCAAGCACAACATCACAGAGCAATACTGTATTTCATCTCTCGAAGTAATATTCAGCTGACATGGAATTCCAGAAGTGCTAGTCACGAACAACGGTCCTCAGTATGCATCGAGCACATTTTCAAGCTTTGCAGCAAGCTATGGCTTCCAGCACTTGATATGCACAGGCAAATGGTGAAGCAGAACGTGCAGTGCAGACTGTAAAGAGGCTGTTTGACAAATCTCTGGATCCGCACTTGGCACTCCTTGCCTACAGAATATCTCCACTTCAACACGGTTACAGTCCTGCACGGCTTCTAATGTCACGCAATCTACATACAACAGTACCCACTCTTCCCTGCCAACTGAAGCTAAATACTGTCGACTCTTCACACTTTTACAAGAAGGACAGTGAGTTGAAGGGTAAGCAGAAGACTAATTACGACAGGCACCACTGTGTTCGTGATGTACCCTGTTTAACCGAAGGTGATCCTGTCTACATTCCGCAGACGAAGACAGAAGGTACTGTACAACAAGAATGTGGAGAGAGAAGCTGGCTTGTTTCAACTCCTAAAGGTGAGTTACGACGCAACCAACACCATATCAACCAGCTACCAAAAGCACAAGCAGCTATTTCACCTCCTCCACCAGTGTCTGTGAATCGTGATCCTTCAACAACAGCTGCAGAAGGAACCGACACAACTCAAGCTGAAGAACCTGTGGACCACTAAAGGGAAAGTAACTGTGACAACTCGAAGTGGCTGCTCAGTGCGCCCACCACACCATCCGCTGTGTGTTACTAGTATACTCGACCATCCGATACACTAACCAGTTATCACTGGTGAACAGGGAGGAGAGCAAGTACATTGTCAATCCTAATAATGTCACAGTTGTACCCTTCTTCTCTCTCTCTCCCTCCCCTTGGACAAACCAGTTATAATTGGTCAACTTGGAGGGAGAGCAAATTTATATTATTCCTAATGATGTCTCTCTTGTATTTCCCATTTTCTCTCTCCCTCTCCTTGGGTACATGTACTATAAACCAATTATCAACATTTGATCAGAATGGGCAGGGTCCCAAATTGCGAACCTTCGTGGTCGCCAATGTGATGAAATATTGAGAGCTGGCGACCAGAATTTCACAACTGATCGCCCACTGGCGACTAAGTTGTTTTGGTAATGTATTCAGAGAATTTGATTACAGTACCAAATGAATTAAATTCAGAGCAGTTCTTTAACAATTTATTGACTCATATTTTATCTTGGCGATGTCCTTAAGCTACAACTGAAGTAAATTTCTCGCAAAATAATGCATAACTCCCAAACAGCTGCGATCAACACAATTCGAACATTGCGAGCCGCCATGTCGTTTTCCTCGGTGGTTTTCCCTATGACGCCATGTGTGTGGTGTATGAACCTAATGTATATCATGTCCGCGGACACGCTGAAATATTTCTGTCATTTACACCACAAATGCAACACCTTGTTGACACACAAAGTCTATTGCAAAACTGTGTTGAATGAAAAGCTACCTGTCAAAATATGTCAGAAAGTTGGTGGAAACAATGTTTTCTGTATTATAAATTATACAGAATGTGTGGGTAAGGCTGTGAAGTTAGAGAGTTAACGTTCGATAAAGAAGACTTCTTACAGCATTTCTTTGAGTGGTTACGGTCTATTGAACTGATGATCATATCGTTGTTGTTTTGGGGTATAATTAACCTCTTTTTGAGCATATGATGGCCAAAAATACACTGTCTAGAACAAGAAGTGTTTCGTCTTTTAAGTTTAAAAGGTAAGTCAATCGAAAAAATTGGTGACCAGAAGTTGCCATCTGGCAACTAAACCTTTCAGTCCGGTCGCCAGCTGGCACAGATGTAAAAAAGTTAATTTCGGACCCTGCTGGGGGGACGGCAAATAATTGTGGTGATGAGGGAGTAGAGTAGAGTAGCCGACGAAGTTCGCCGGGTGCCAGCTGTTATTGAAAACCCCGAATTAGGTCTCCGTCATTACCTAAGTTCTTTTCTCTCCCTCCCCTTTGACAAACCACTTATCACTGGTCAACCTGGTGGGAGGGGTAAATATTAACTTTGTCAGACAATAATATGTGTCCTTCAATACTCTTCTCCTCCCCCCTCCCTCTTGGGCAAACCAGTTATCACTGGTCAACTACAGGGCATACATGTATAATGTCAATCCCGATGAGTTTACATTAATACCCTTCTTCTCTCCCCCTCCCCCTTGGAAGGTCAATGATTCATCACCTCTTTTTCTCTTTCCTGATCTTCTTTTTCAAATGCTGCTTCCTCTTCATCTTCCAGGGCCTGTCTTGGACAAAAACCGTATTTAACAATTTATTTTATCACATTTCTTTCTATTACAGTACATGACTGTATTATAAATTATTTGAGGAGGCAACTACATGTACATGTATGTACCTGATATAAAACACAAATCAGTAACTGTTCATCAGTAGGATACTTAAAATGTGTTCAATTCTACAATTGGTTTTAGCTCCATTAAATCCTACATACACAAATTGTTGAGATTACAAGTCATTTTATCCCATGGTCACTTCACTCCAAGTCATTTCACTGCAGGTCTTGGTCATTTCACCCCAACCCCAAAAACCCGTCACATCACACCAGCAAGCTTCAAATCTCACAATGTTTTCAGCAGCGATAACAAAACGACCACGGCATACC
>JANSTR010146965.1:0-11301 GCA_025434805.1 Antipathozoanthus remengesaui | reverse complement strand
ATGGTTGGTACACCCAGTATACTGATATGATTTACATAGATTTGGTTTGTTTTGTTTAGTTACTATTGCGGTCTCCAACTCTGTATAATTTTATGATGACTAGCATGCTAGACATACAGTAAGAAAATGTACATTTAGTAGGGTAATCAACTTTTCCTTTTTTTTTCACTTGTTCACTGGACAAGTGAGATTCAAGTTGCAGTTGAACAAAGGGAAATTTAACTTTAACTTGTCCAGTATAATGTTAAATAGTTTTTTCTTAGACGACTTTTGGACAACAGAATTGTATTATATATATGTGCTTCAGCAAATTTACTTGTCCACGAGCTAAAATCACTCATCTCACATGACCAGACGACTGAAAGTTGATTGCCCTGTTAAGCAGTAAATACAATCTTCAAGTTCCACTTTAGTCTCCCTCGCAGTGGTTCTTTTGACTGATATGCAGGCTCCCTTCCCTCTCTTTGTGCATATGAGCTGAAAGAACAGCTGTGAGGGAGACTATTTGTTAGTGAGCTTGAAATTGTAGTGTAGTTCATAATTATATATTAGGGTACATTACCTTGTTACAGGAAATTCAGAAAGCTATTATAATAATTATAATAATTGAATCGGTTTTCAAACAATCACATTAATTAAATCACCATTTAATGTGTACAGTACATGTATTTTCTGTAAAACCACATTATTTTACAGCATGTGCACATTGAAATGCCATATATTGCACTGTATTTGAACAGGGTTGTGAAATTTAGTAACTGGATTTTTTTGTGCAGGCTGAAAGAAATAATTTTGAATGGGAAAAAAGACGAGCCACTTAGAAAGATACTCAATCCAAAGTTTAGTAAGTATGAAAAATGGCCAGTGCTTATTCTTAGCTTACAGTAAGTGTGAAAAATGGCCAGTGCAATTTGCTCAGACAGGTTAATATTATATACATATACTCACCAGTCAGGTTAATATACATGTACTCAGCAGTCAGGTTAATATACATGTACTTACCAGTCAGGTTAATATACATGTACTTACCAGTCAGGTTAATATACATGTACTCACCAGTCAGGTTAATATACATGTACTCACCAGTCAGGTTAATATACATGTACTCACCAATCAGGTTAATATACATGTACTCACCAGTCAGGTTAATATACATCTACTCACCAGTCAGGTAAAAATACATGTACTCACCAGTCCGATCGTGTTTATCCACACGTGTGGTAGGTTATACCGCCCCATGGCACCTAAGCCGTCCCAGTCCACCGTAGCCTTCACACCAGTCTGCAGCTTCCACATCAGCCTGCGCATGAACAAGACTACAGTAGTAGTTGAAAGCTTGCTACAGCTCAATAACTATTTGTTACTATTGAATGGATGAATCTACACGAGACAAAATGTCTTCTTTGTAAAAAGAAATTTTGCTCTAAACAGCTCTATACTAAGTTGAAAACCAAATAAATAACCTGGGATAAAAATACAGTAGATGAGTAGTACATGATGACGGATTCTTGCTTGACTGTCTCCCGAATGGTCGATGCCATCGATCCTGTAGAATCCTTTCTGCAACAGGAAGTAGCGCAAGTGTATTGCCAGGATGGCAATTGCAAAATATGATATTCCGAGAATAGTGTTGACAATAATTATTGCTGACAAGTGGGCATAGGTTTGAGCGAGAGATGTTTTCAACACATTTTTTACTACATAAAGCCCGTAAGTCGTATCTCCATTTTCTGTTCCAGTTCATGACATCAATATATGTATAAAATGCAAGCAAAGAGGCGGAATGACAAATTATGTTGAAAACTATTAATGCATGTTTGATATACATTGAATCAGATCTCGAACAATCAGAAACCGAAAACACTGCAGTATAAAACATCAATACAGTACAAGACCGCACGTGCAAACGCTTTATTTTGATTGGCTTGAAATTTGACAGCTCAAGAAGCATTTCTTGATTTAAACTAAAATATCTGAGGATATGTCACACATCGACATATATATGATCCTGTATGCAAGTCGAAGCTACGAGTAATTTTATCTGTTAGCTACAGTAGCACCAGTAGGGGATTCGCACTTCTCTTTGCGGCAGAAGTATGTCCCTCAAAGCGTGTTCCAGTGTATACTTTCAACAATGTAAACGGTAAAGTGCTTGATATCCAAAGCGTCGGCAGTTCTAATTTTATTCCGAGGTTTTTATTGCTTGTAATAATTTGAATACTTGATATCTGCTTTATTATAAACTTATGGGAATTTCCAGGTTTGTCTTTTGCCGCTCCAAATTATATTATTAAAACATGCAGGTAAACTACAACTACTGACTCCAATGACTCGTCACGTCACACCAGCGATCTTCAAATCTCGCGATGTTTCCAGCAGCGATAACAAAACAATTTCTGCATACTGATATCTCGTGGAAAATATCAAATATCTTGCGTTCTTACACATATACATACTCATCACTGTCTTAATGATAGAATGTTTACAACAAAATAATCTGAATGAATTACTGTTTTTACACTGACGGGAAAAGAACGAAATTTTAGGCGTGTGATGGATCGCACACCTCAATCTCTCTTAGGTATGTAATAAGGCGTGCGAGTGCGATCGCATGCCTCTCATTGACAAGCCTGGGTATTACATGCACTTTAAAACTCTGTGAAAAATTTGATTTACATGTATCTGTCCAAAATGTAGAGTTTGCGTTTATGGGTAAAGATGATCTGAACTTTATGAATTCAGTTTGTAATTGACTGTCTTTTTCATCCAACAGTTTATGGTCCAGCACTTATTGAGCACTGCTTGTTAACAGCAGGTCTTCCTGAGAATGCGAAGCTAGGAAAAGGTCTTGATGTGGAACAAGGTGCCTGACTGTGTGTTTACAAAACACAATAACTGGATAGTATTAATTACCATATCCAGAAGATAAACCATTACATATTGGATATCAAGTTTCAACAATTTGGCCTAAGTTTTCTATCCACTAAGTACTATAGATTTAATAGTTAACTTGTGATAGCAGCAAGGACATGTTAGAGTAAATAACGACAGCCAACATTGCATTGACGATGAAATTGAAGCTTTGAACTCTGATTAACAATGTTCAGCTCACCGTATGAGATCATGACTGTGACGAAAACAGTATATGAAATTGCAATATGGTAGAGGTACAAGAATCCCTGGACTAACAGGGCCTCCGTACTACTGTATCCCCCTTGTTCTTGAAATGAAATATCTATAAATTAGATAGTACAGTCAGCATAATGTCAGTTAGTGTATGCTTGAACATGTACTATATGTAGTTCACTTCTTTTTACTATTTTGAAGATGCACTGTTTCTAGTTATTTCAAAACTGTCTCATTTTCAGCCACTTGGTATTTTTCATGCTACAAGTGAATTCCGTGGCTAGGTTACAGAAAGAACATGTAACTTTTTGTGTTAATTTTTCTTACAGTAGCAAACTTGAGAGGTTGTAAAACTAGAGTGCGAGCTGAAGTTGAATGGATAAGAGTTTATTGTACAATTTAATTGATTAGTGTAAGTAGTAGTTTCTTTGTTCTTTTGAAGATATCTCAAAGGTAATGACTGCTATCGAGAAAGCTGAAGAAAAGATGGAAGTATCTTTATCACGGCAGTGTAAGGTTAGTTTCCATAATTATGTTTATCAACCTGAATAGTTATGTACATGCATTGTCATGTTTAGTTGTGTGATTCTAACTGTGAAATTACTACAGTAGCAAGGAAAATCCACTTAATAGAGGTTCAGATCTCAGAAACTAAATGTTGTGGACTCATTAGACAAGATCAAGGTTATTGCTAAATTTTGATGCTGCATTTGATTCGGAAAACTATCAGCACTTTTGGAAAAAGAAAATTTACCAACTATTTTTGAGTTGCAATATTGTGCAGAGGTGAAAGTACTTTATCTGTCTTGCAAACAAGAAATCAATATTTTTGAGGAGATCTGCATGTACAGGTAATATTAGTTTATTGCTTTTACCACTCCAAGTCCAAGGCGGAAAGAGAATCTTATCAGGTCTCACAACCCAATTGACAAACGTCTCCGAGGGCCTACAGTTTGAACGTCCTTATCCAATAAGACGCAAAGGTCTAACCATTTGCTGATGTTAGAGACAGCATCTTCTCCTCAGTTATTTTAAGACCCTGAGTGTTGGTCTAACTAGGAATCGAACCCGAGCCTCCCACACAGCAGACTGGCTCCTTACCAACTGTGCTAACCAGGTGGCGGTAATATTCTTCTCGTTGGTATGGCTACATAATAAATCGCACTTTTGGTGCTTTCGAAACTACAAGAAAATGTTAAAATGGAATTTTAATAATATCGTCCATCAGTGTTTTTCTTAAGGCAGGTACATGGGTAAATTGTACAGCCTTTCCCCACTGGTTGTACTTCCTTTCCCCAGCTATAAGCCAGTCTGAACTTTAGTTAGGGATAAGAAAAGTCTACTATTGTACCTCCTTTCCCAGTTGGAGTACCTTCCATACTAAACCTTAAGAAAAACACTGTCCATATATCAATATTTGCAAACAGCTCAGCCTTGTTCCGATTGCTCAGTACTTGCAAAGCATTCTAAACTGAGGTAAAAGGCAATGAAACGCTGAGTAATACCAATATATAATTTTCCTGGATAGCTGACTTCACTTCTGGAAGTTTAAGAATACTGTACTGCTACATATTTTGCATTGAGGGACAAGAATCAAGGAAATATAAGAATAAAAGTCTTCGATGAGAGCATACCTCTCGCTCACTCACTCCTTGCATACAGCCCTGCTCTCAGTGAGTAACCTCTGACTACTTTCCTATTCATTTCCAGGGCTTCATAATTCAAAAGAGAGAGAAGAAACCTTCTTCTGATCTTAATGATGGTGGTGAAGATCTGCTGACGTAAGTTTTTAATTCAGGTGTACATTTTCAATATTTTATGTTTTACATATGGGTAGGGCTGGGCATGCACAAACAGTGATGTGCAGCTTTGACATTGTCTTCACATGTGCGAGAAGAGGGAAAGGAGTGAACGAGACTCCTGGGTAAGAAATGTGTCAAACCTTGTTTGATTTGATGCTAAGAAAGAAGGACAACCGAATTTCGTGTTCCTTTGCAGTTGTGAGTGTTTATAAGCTTGCTAAAAAGACAGAAATTAGGAGGCAAACCTTGGAGGTGTACTAGTATCGAAGAACAGAGCATAACGATGACCATTATGCCAATAATGTAGCTTGTATTGTATTCAAATTCCTTCACAAGGCTTTGGTATAATTTATGAATATGATTTAGTCTGCAGTTAACTTTGAAGAGGATAGTCTTGTAACAATGCCTGATAAAGACTGTAAAGTGTGAGACATATTTCCTAGAAAATTTGAGCAAAATAGGGAGATGTATTACAAGCGGCTTTCATCAGTTGGCGGAAGCTCAAAAATTTAATTGAGATGATAAAAATGAAAGGGTTACACAGCAGTGGAAACAACGGTAAATTACAAATCTTTATCAGTGGAACTTAAAACATTACCTTGCCATACATTTCTCACATTCATTGGTTTCTATCGTAGCTACCAGGAGTTCCACCCGTTTTTGTTTGAACAGCATCAGTCATGCCCATACAAGGAATTCTCTTCATTTGACAAGGTAATAAGTTTTCGTTCAGTGTGTTCTAAGACGATTACATGAGAGATTTTTCTACTTCGCAGCTGTTAGATTACAACAGTACTGGAAGATATATTATTACCTTCTTATGCATGCTTTAGGACATTACGTATCCTACAAAATCTACCTTCACAGCTTTCAAGCCACGGTAAAACGGAAATACAAGTCCATGCAAGTCAATGTACATGTGCATCTTGCATTCAACTGCACTTCGTTTGGTTACAGTCTCTCATCTAGCCTTACAGCTTAGTTGAAAGAGCAACAGTGGCCTGTTCCAAAGGTGTTGGGTTCAAACTCCACCGTGTTCAGTGATATTTTTCTTTCTTCCTGCCGACCCATTTCCTTTCTCGGGGCTACCACTCAGTGGTAATAAATTGGGATATTTGTAAAGCACTCTAAATTTACAACATTAAATAATTATATAATCTTATTAGTGCTCAGCAGCCAAACCTTACTTTGTATTTTAGCCGTCTTAGTACTTCACAAGACTCCTTTCCGGTTCCAGGTTAATTTGCTGGAAATGCTTAATATTTGCATTGAAAATGTTGGTGTGTTCTTCTCTACTGCTACGATGTTGCTCAATATAGTTTTTTTTTTATCAAGGCTGTGGATGAGTTCTTCTCTAAACAAGAAGGCCAAAAGATCGACATGAAAGCACTGCAGCAGGAAAAGTCAGCCCTTAAGAAACTGGAGAATGTGAAAAGGGACCACGAGAAAAGGCTAGGAGGGCTGCAGAAGGCTCAGGTACAAAACTGTTAACCAGGGAGATGTTAAATCCCTTGATATATGAAGGAACCCAGCTTTAGTGTGTGAGATTGGATGGAGTCGATGCATCCAGAGGATTTTATTATGAAACTGTAACAGATAAAATGTAGCAAGGTTGATGTGACCTGTGTCAGTGCCTGAAAATGTCAAGTGTATGAACTCAAACTTTGGTGATATTCAAAATAAGCGTCCATGTAACCTTTACCTAAACTAGGAATTATTGGGTTATTGCCGAGGTTTGACTTCTTCCCCTAAACAAATGTAACAAACTAGGAAAGTATCGGCTGCCAGATGACATAGATAAATGTTGGTTGTCAATTCCTACGTCAACAGTTTGTATGGCATTACTGTTCTCTTGGTTCAACTTCCTTCAGACATTCCAATCTTTGATGCTACTCTTACAATATCTTTATGCAGGAAGAAGACATGAAAATTGCTGAGCTGATAGAACTTAATCTTCCTCTGGTATGAGCTCACTTTGTTTTGGTCAGATATTAATTTAGTTTTCATTCCTGTGCGACTATTACAAGGATTAATATTATTTCATGGATTAATATTATTACATGATTAATATTTTTATATGGTGTAATATTATTACATGAATTAATAGTATTACATGGATAACTTGGAAGAGTTGTTCATTTAGGACTATTCCAGGAGTTGAATAGATGGATTATTTGGAGGAACTGTTTGTTTGGGAGTATTTCGGAATTATAATACATGGATAATACTTGGGGGAGATTTGGAAAAAATGAAAATTTAGCTTCACAAAGAAAGGTAAGGACTTGCGGAATGCTGCAATAAGTTGTCATTACTTAGAAATGACTTATACAAGAAAGCTCCTCACTTATTAGATAAATGTTTGATGAATGTGCTTGAATCTACGACTGAAGGTAGGACAATTTCCATGCCCTTTGGAAAAGTTGAGTCTTATTTCTTAGTCTTGAACATGGCTTTAGAGCAGTCTTCAATGAACATCTCTTCATCTGTTTTGCTTCCTTTACTTGCTTTCATTAACTTCCTCTTGAAATGACAATGTTTTCAGGTCGACAAAGCTATCCTTGTCGTAAACAGTGCAATAGCCAATCAGATTGATTGGACAGAAATTGACACCATTGTCAAGGAAGCACAAAGAGAGGGTGACCCTGTGGCGCAAGCCATCAAGGGACTTAAGCTCCAAACAAATCATATCACCATGGTGTTAAGGTAGGTTCTACTGACTACCCATTATCTTTTGACATCGGTTATCATTGTTTTAAATCACTTGCCATCATGTTCCATCAGCCTTCATTTGCTGTTGCCTCTCTTACAGTTATTTGTCGTTAGTCACCGTCATGTGGCATCAGTTATCATCGTTTGCAATTACGCGCCATCATTTGTTGTCAGCCTTCATTTACTTTTACTAATATTATATGCACTTATTTTATGTTACCCACCATCATTTAATATCAAATATCATCGATTGCAGTTGCTCGCCATCATTTGCCGTCAGCCCTCATTTGTAAGTGCAGTCTAATTACAAGAATGTTATTTGCGAACTGAGTGGGTGGGAAAGATGGCATCGTGCAAATACAACTTCTGCTGATATTTAAATAAAACGTCTTGGGAATATTACATGAGAAGGGAAACATACCATACATGTAGTGTTAGAAAGGCAAATGGCCAAACAGCATTCAAAGCGTGGTTACCATGGTAACAAACCCAACAAACAGAAATTAGCCATATGACAGAATCCTTTGATAAATTTGAGAAAAGTCGTACAACTTGGATCGATTTTCTTGAACAGTCCTAAAGTTATAAAACTGAAGATTCTAGGGAAACTCTGAATGGGGACAAGAACATCCCCGTTTATACCCCTTGAGTCCCAGTCGACTTACACATGAAGTTTTTTGTCATTAATCAACTTACTGTACGATACATGTAAGTAAGCACTGTTCTTTAATTATAGACCGTTTCAGTAACTGTTTAAAGTCAATGTATGCGCTGTAAAATTGCAGAAACCCATATGATGACACAGAGTCTAGTGACGAGGAAACTGGAGGACCCAAAATCAATAAGGTGTTGTTCTAGTATTCATGGAAGCAGTAAAGCTTGGTTCACACTGGTGATGGAAGTAGAAACAGAAAAGGAATGCAAGGACAGAAGGAATGGAAGGTTCTTTTTTCTTCCACTGCATCTTCTGCTTCCATCGAGCTTTCGTCACCAACTTCGGAGTATGAATCAGAAAAAATAATGCACAAGTGGAGACGAAAGAATGAACCAATCTTTTAAATGTTGTTTGGGGTCAAAATGAGGCTTCCGCTTCTGCTTCCATCAGTTCTCACTTGGACATAACTCTGTTACACTTCCATTTCCGTTTCGGTCTCCTCTTCCATTGTTTCGGTTTCTTGCGTCGCTAGTGTGAACCAATCTTTAGGATGCACAGTCTAAAAAGAAAGAAAGAGCACTATTTATATAGCACTTGTTACAAAGTCTCTAAGCGCTTTACATTTATATTTCATGTGACGCAACGGCAGCCATTACAGTGTAGTTTCAGACCACAACACTGGGTTATTGAGAAGTGTGTGGGTTCTTTTAAGTCCTAAATTACGAATCTCTTGTGATTTCCACTTATTTTTTAATTGCTCACATACTTGGCCGCTTTCTGAGCTTGCTCTCTTTTTCGTGCGTTATACTCACCCTTGTACTGTGGCCTTCTAGGTACATTTATATATGTTTCTTTTTTGGGCACCAATTATGTCTATCTTTCTTGACCAGTGTCTTTTTGACTGCTCTTCCAATCCTCCAAAAGGCCTTGTACCCATTTACCATATATATGAGCAGGTCACGACAGTACTCACTCGCTTTTCTATCTGTTTACCAGTTTTCCAAGCGCTTCTATCCACAGTTCGACACAGATGTCATTCGACTGCTCACTTTCTACCAAGTTGCCTTATCACAGGATGCCGCAAAGACAACGCGAAGAAAATTACGTGTAATTACACAAAATTAACTCGAATTTCTAAGAGTTAGGTTTACATACATTAAATACGCATGAAATTGTCTGTAAGTTGCTTTATCAAATATTAAACTTTACGTTTCTTTTTCAAGAATCCGCGATTTTCTTATGAAATTTGTTCGAAATTTCAAGCTACGATTTCATGCAACAAAACATCTAGCCTATCTTCACAGTTTGTTCCAGGGTGGTTAACCCAAACAATCTTTATTCTTTTTGAACTTATGATTTGTAATTCACCAAAGATAATTATATTTGCTTTCCCACTTACAGGGTTCAAAACCAATGAAAATTGAAATCAACCTTGGACTGTCTGCGTATGCCAACGCCAGAAGGTACTTGAACATTTTTACAATGCCGGTAATCAGTTGTCTTAGCTGGCAAAGAAACCCAGAAATGAATGTCAGCTTCAACGTCACTGGACGCAGTATGCAAGTAACGTTTGTTTCGTTTTCAGCTATTATGACAGAAAAAGACATTCAGCGAAAAAGGAACAGAAAACGGTGGAATCAACAGAGAAGGTATAACGTGAACATAGTTTTATTTTCTATTAAATTTGCCAGGTGATGTGCAAGTTCATAACTCCACGTTATTAAAGCGCTATGCATGTTAACACACAATATTTTGCAAACTTTACCATTACGTTGGTTTTACCTATTCGATTAAAACCTTTTAAGTGGATTATTTAGTTGCACCTCAAAATTGTAAGCTGTCTTCGATATCGCAGGCGTTAAAATCAGCAGAGAGGAAAACGAAACAGACATTGAAGGAAGTAGCGACCACAACAAGTATTCGGAAAGCAAGAAAGACGTACTGGTAGGAGTTTCCTTTCAGCTGTTTCCTCATTAGTGATGTCGTTTTATTGAGTAGTGTTCAGTTTGCATCAATACATGTAGGCTTCTCTATTGTATTTTGTTCAACCAGTGGTATTGTTCAAGAAAACGCTTTTTTACGTTGATGTCAGGTTTGAGAAGTTCTTATGGTGTATAAGTTCCGAGAACTACCTCTTCATTGGTGGGAGGGACCAGCAACAGAATGAGCTGGTGGTAAAGAGACACTTGCAACCAGGTACACTTGCTTTCCTTCACTTAACTGTCCTTGCATTCACTAGGCGATTCCATTGCATTCACTAGACGATGCTTTTGTGTTCGATTGGCGATTCCCTTGTATTCATTAGCCAATTCCAATATATTCACTAGACGACTTCCTTGCATTCACTGGGCGATTCCATTGCGTTTACTAGGCGATTCCTTTACATTCACTTGGCATTTCCTTTGCATTCACTTGGCAATTCCTTTGCATTCACTTGGCGATTCCTTTGCATTCACCAGGCAGCTCCTTTGCAATCACTAGGCGATTTCCTTGTATTTACTAGGCTATTTGATAGCCGATTGCGATCAGATACATTTAAATGCTCTATTCACGAGCCTCTAGGCAAGAGTCACTTGCAGCTTGGTACGTTCGGTTGCATGCAGTTACATTCACCAGCCGATCCTCTTGCATTCACCATACGATTCATTAGTATTTACAGTTCTTTATTGACTATGGTAAAGGGCCAATCGCCGTGCTTCACGAACCCGTAGTTAAGGACCTTCCACAGTCTATTGATATCATCTGCATTCACATCAACTCATATACATGCAACTACCGTAAAAACTCTAATGAGCCCGGCCCTCTGGAGGGTGGGCGTATTAGAGAGGTGGGCTTATTAGAGAGGGGGGCTAATTTAAAACTCGTTGACAGACAAAGTCAGAATTACGCTATGGAGTTTGAAATGCAGTTTTAATAACAACTAGGAATTCTGGCGCACTATTTAGAGGTTGGAAATATCGAAAACAGAAATAAAATCTAATTTTAACACAGTATGCCTACTGTTTTAAC
>JANSTR010146954.1:0-11302 GCA_025434805.1 Antipathozoanthus remengesaui | reverse complement strand
ACTAGTATAGGTTAATATTACATTACTTGGTTAAGGGAGGAAGATTCTGATTTGTGTGGCTGTCAACGCGTAATTTGCTTCTATTCCAGGGAATCACGTTTTCCACCGCCAACACAAGACCAGGGGGGTCACGTACAAGGCGAAAAGTAAAAAAGAACACTCGTTTGAGAAAAGGAGGCAAGAGCAAGAGTTGACCAAGAATAGAATACTTTTTAACTCATGCGCGGCGAATCCTTTGTTTGAATATTTAGAATATTGTCCCATTCATGTGATTAATCAAAAAATTATTTGGAAATGGTGTTCGGTGGTGCACTATTAAATTTTATAAAGCAAGTTTAAACTTCTGCTGCAATATTCAACCAGATAATAGTTGTCATTACAATGAACATTGTTGGGTTTCAAGACGGTTTTAAACACTGAAGTACGGAACGACAAATTGGGGAACTTGAAGACTGTGGAACCATATAAAAATTTGGCATTTTAATGACTAAACTACCCTTCCCAGGAAATAATGTAGAAGTTTTTTAAAAAATGCACAGTAAAGCTAGTAATTGAATTCACACCTTTTGTTGATGAGAGCAAGAAGGCCGCCACACACTTGACGATTTTCTGAAGTAAGACCTCCGATTTTTTGTCGGCCGATGAACTGTCTTGATCGTAGCTCACCACACACTACCCGAGTTTTTATCGTGAGACTACAAGTTTTGACATATCCGCCATATTGAATTATATTTGCGGAGTGATCATGTCACAAATACTGCTTCACTATTTGTTGAACCGTGTTCTGCTTATGACGAATTATCGTGCTCCGCCACACACTAGCCGATAATTTATCGGCCGACGTTTTCAGATCAAACATGCACAATTTTTGTTGGCGACGAAAAATCTTGTCTGAACTCGTCGTGATTTGCCGCACACGCACACGATTTTCCGTTGGTCGACATAAAACCGGGGGTCTTACGACAAAAAATCGTCTAGTGTGCAGCGGCCTTTACTTCACGATCAGGATGAATAGGTCTGAATGTAGGGTAACGATGAGTTGATCACTTGATTCATATATCCGGCAGTATTCTAATTAATTTGCCACCCCTACCAAGTAGGGGTGGTGAATGGTACCTAAAAAATGGGGAGTCTCGCCCAATATTGGTAGGGACTCAAAATCTCGGAATATTTTAGAGTGTCTCGAAATCTCGTTTGTTTGTTGATGATGTGTCTCGTTTTGCTCAAATAGCTAGAATTTCGGTCTCGGATTTTAAATCAAGGATCTCGCGTCTCGGCGAGTCTCGAATTTTACCATTCGCCACCCCTCCAAGAAAATAACTTGATTTATGCTGCTACAGAAACAGCCATAAGGCGATTGTCTCTTTCTTTTACCTGCAAAAGTGCAAGCAATACGTGTCTACTACTACTTCTACATGCCTGAGTCTGGGAATTTGCAAAACTTTGGCCGAGCAATTTTGGGTCCTGGCAAGTTTCAGTCCAAGATGGCGAAGAAAGGAATGTAAACAAGAATGAACCCGGGTAATTCGTAGTAATTTAGCTTGCGCGGACTCCTTTTCAGCATGGATCCTTTTTTTCACAAGAGAAAAGAATACTGCAGTTTCAAGTTGAATTATATCAGACAATTTTAGGCTCTTTAGCTGGTAAAACAAAGGGTTAGTTGGAGAACGTAATGAACGGTGATGTTTTCTGTAGAATGCGAATTGAATTTGTGTTACTGACGTATGAGTTGCCCCATACATCATCGTTATTTTTCGTGATCAGTGTATCATTTTTAAAAGACGTAGTGGAGTCATGTTTGCTCTTAAAATTAGCATTGCTACAATATTCCCTGCGGCGCATAGTTTAGTTATTAAAGAGAAGCCAAGGTAGCTTTCTCACGGCCTTCACAGTTTTCCCATAGCTGAACAAATTCATTGAAAGCGTCTCTTAGATTTCTCAACTTTTTCTTCTTACTTGTTATGGGCTTCAGTTCAGGTGGTTTTCCAGTAAAATAAAAATAATGTTAATCGCTCTGTTTTCTCCGCTTCTGTTTTTGCAAGCGTATTCGCCATACAAAACACGTGTTGCAAGATTTTAAACCAATTTTCAATGAGTTTCAGCGATGTAATAAATTTGTCTTATTTTATTAATTCCGTCGCAATGCAGACAAAAGTACATATCATAAGTCACCAAAAACATTGCCGTTATTTTCCTGAAATATATTGCGAAAATGCAAATGAAATTTGAGGGTTTTCATTCTCTGCAACTGGTATACTGATTACTTGTATCTCGCTGCTCATTTGAGAATCCGAGTGTTGACAGTGTTTTGTGATTACTGAACAAGTGTTTTCATCATGTTCGTTAGGACAAACAATTAAAATATCAACACCTTCCACCCAATCAGTGACGGAACAATATGGTCACTATGGACTTTGGACCGAGAGACAAAGGAGTAGTTTAAAATAAAGTCAATAACAACTTGAATGATGTCGATCTTCTCAGTCGCAGCACACAAAAACGAAGAAATTGTAAGATGAATGCGAGCAACAGAGATAGAAGCTTTACCGCTCCGAATTACCAGGATAACTTGCTTCAATGTGCTGCGGAACTGAGGCGCGAAAACATGTTGTGTGACTTGACAATTCTCGCGGGCAACGAGGCGTTTCGTGCTCATAAAATCATCCTCGCTTCTTGTTCCCAGTTCTTCAGGGCATTGCTGAATAACAGAATGAAGGAGACGTATTCCCATGAAGTCCGACTGCCTGGTATCAAATCTTCAGTAATGGAGTCAATTCTCGGATTTATTTACACTGGGAATGTTGAACTTACGAAAAGAAATGTCCGGGACCTGTTGGTTGCCGCCGACTTTCTTCTTATATGGAGCCTCAAGGACATTTGTTGTGAATTTTTAAAAGAAGCTCTAACTCCGCTGAACTGTTTTTCGACCGCCAGTTTCGCTCAACAATACTCTTGTCCTGCGCTGAAAGAAGCAGCGGAGAAATTCGCCATCGAGCATTTTGTTGAAGCATCACAAAGTTGTGAATTCGTTTCGCTCGAGTACTGTACCGTAGCAAAGTTGGTTTCTGATAATGAAATTACTGTTATACAAGAAGAAGATGTTTATAGGGCTGTCGTAAGATGGGTGAAACACGACTACGAGAAAAGAAGAGATACGTTTGAAAATCTATTCAAATTGATTTATCTCGACTGCATGTCAAAGGAATTCCTTGAAAGGATTTTGAGAGAGGAAAAGATGGTCACTGACAACCCGTTCTGCGTCAAGTTATTATTGCGTGCAATGGCCGACGGGACACAGAAACCTCAAAACCCTAGAAAATCTTCACTCGAGAACACTTTTTTCTGTTGCGGCGGCCACAAATCTTTAAAGGATAGAAACAACTGCATTTACCATTGGACACAAAATGGTCTCGAGCGATGTTTATGTGGAGTGTTTAATTCGCAAGAAGATTTGTACCTGCAAGAGCATATTTGCGCTTGATTTATTTTGAATAATTTTTATCCTTATTTTTTAAGTGTTATTTATTTTATGTGTAGTGTTTTAATCGCAAGAAAACTTGTACTTGCAAGAGCATATTTACGCTTGAGTTATTTTAAAAGTAAGGATATTTCAAAGATGAAGCAAGAGAGTGAGGGTTTTGAATAACTTTTTATTAATCACAGCTATCTATTGCTCAGAATCACTCTTGATATTGCTTATAAGGTCAAATAAAAAGAAAATACTTGTTTTGCGTCTGCACCCGACTCGGTGATAACATATCGCCAACTTCAATTTTTATGAACACAGTGGATAATTGTTTTGAAAGCAAGCTGATGTCCGGTCAAAACGAAATGTACTTTACATAGCAAAAAATAAAAAAAATCCGAATTAAAATGGGCGAACGCAATACAAGAATATTTTTATCTGGTCATTGAATGTAAAAGGAATTTTTAAAAACGTGCTAATATGAAATTCAAATTAGATAAATGACACATACAAAGGTATACATTAGCCGATATAATATATTAGGCCATATAAAAAAGTTATCGTCCAGTTATCCCACCAATGATGGAGCCCGGACATTGTTTTTTAATTTTTATTTCATACAATATCTTTTAAAATGATCCCATGTTATAAAACAGAATAAAATACCTTTGCAGTGTCATACTATCACGATATGCCATGGAGACGATTAAATATATTGGTTACTGGGATTATTAGCTCAGTTCGTCCCACTCAAGTCTGCTTGCCAGCCAGCCCCAACGCGAGCGAGAACAACAGCTGGATGTAAATAGCGCGAATTTTGCCTTTGGAATTGTAAACAAAGAGACGCATGTTCGGGACAAAAGACACCAGTCAGCAAAAGAACAGTGAGGCACTGGAAACTTGTATGTTTTTGGCAGAGCTTTATTTCTTGCTGTTGTCGCGTTAGCAATATCGAGAGGAACCATGGATCTTTACACAGGACCTATACGTATACTGGTCTACTGGTATACTGGCGAAACAACTCAACTCGGAAGAGTTCTGTATTGAGTGTCTTCCGATTTCAATGTTGATATCCCATAGCCTTAACTTTTTTGGCTTCTGTTGGTTTAACTGGCGGTTTTCGGCGAACTACAGTTCCAAACATCGCCTATTAAAAAGGGTCGGTCAAGAAATATCCCAACTTATTATCAGACATAATCAGAACTACGTTTTAATAATAAAATTACAGCCCGTCAAAATGAGAAGTTTTCAAAGATAATGCGAAATGAACCCGAAAAGGCGAGAGGAAAGTAAAAACGAAAACTGAAAAAATAAAAGGACAAAAAGACAAAAATACCCGTTTTAATAATAAAATTACAGCCCGCCAAAACAAAACGTTATAAAGATAATGAGAAATGAACCCGGGAGAGAGGAAGGTAAAAACAAAAGGACAAAAAATTACAGCCCGCCAAAATAAAACGTTTTTAAGATAATGACAAATGAACCCGAAAAGGCGAGAGGAAGGTTAAAACGAAAAACAAAAGGACAAAAATTACAGCCCGCCAAAATAAACATTTTAAAGATGAGAAATGAACCCGATCAACGAAAAGGCGAGAGGAAGGTAAAAATGAAAAAACAAAAGGACAAAAATTACAGCCCGCCAAAATAGAACGTTTAAAGATAATGAGAAACAACCCGAAAATGCTGAAGCAAGCGAATATTAGAAGTAAAACATCCCGAGTTTAAGATGACGTAAAAGACAAACAAAAGATGAATAGAATACGAGTTGATAAAATAATATTAAATGAGCATGCCACTTGCCGGCAATTCAAATCGTGAAAGAGATTAGATGGGATGCTGATAGAAAGAAACGGATTTGCATATGGGGACAATAAGAGAATGGACTTGACATTGTTAAACTAACCGGACATGTCGTTGTTTTAAACAGATTTCTTATGTATTATAATAGGCTTTATTATTACTTGCCTTGTCGATTGCAACAATTATTTTACCAAGACACTATTTTATTTTGAGACCCCCTTCCAGGCTGCGAGACCTCCAAAAAGCTCAGGCTAGACAGGGTTAATCTGGCTCCAGTTACTGAAAGTTTCGTAGCAATAGCTTTAACCGCTAATTTTTTAGGCCCTAAATCTATTGGGGGGTGTCGAAATAATACCTCCCCCCCCCCCCAACACATACACACACACACACCCTATACGTTTAAGGTTAAAGTCCTCGCGCATCTTCTGCCACTTCTTGTGCAAGTTTTTTTGGCTTTTCTCTCATGCTTCAACGTAAATTTTGATATCTACATATATTTATATTTATTTGGGCTGTTGGGTCCATTTGCTTATGGAGTGAGATCATTCACGCATTGAGTACTGAGTTTCAACCGAACTCACATCTTGTATGTCATGCACACGTGCCTTAGTTTAACACAATAAAGTTTAGCTTGTTGAGTGACCAATATATTATTAAATTCTCTAATTTCCTAGGGCCAAAGGAGACGCGTGCGACAAGTCCTTTAAGAGCTATGCAGTTACTTTGAAATTCTGTGCAATCACCATCATTAATTCTCAAATCTGATTCGATGAGGTATAATAGAAAGTCAATTGGCCAATCAAAATACGGGTGTTTTTAAGGCAATATGTGACGTCATCACTTACCAAATACCCTTAACAAAGCATAGCATTGGGCTATATAATCATAATTTCTATGTCAGTGTTCTTTCTTGGTAACATACGAAATAACTAAGTATTATATTTAAGATTGATTGGTATTACATTTATTAACATGTAATAATTTATTATGTGGTTGATTTGTATAGCATTCATAGTTATTATTACATTCTTGGATGATACAGCGACAAGAAAGACAATAAACCACTTGGAATTCCACGCCAGTACGTTCTCCACAACCCCGTTACCTACGAGTAGGCATTTGTTACAAAAATAATTTTTTGAATTCACATATGAAAGCATATACCGATCCTTATTCTCTATACTCTATTATCTCATGTCACGGTGTAAGTGGCATGGTGACATAGCTGTTGCAGCCCTCTGCCAGCCAGTTATGCTGATGCAAATAGTCTACCAACATGTTGCTGTTTTGATACGTGTTCTGTTCACTATTAATTTTTAAAAATGTCAAATTTCTCTGGCACAGCTTTCATTGAATTATTTGATGATCAGTCTAATCTGTTTGTTTCGCCAGACTGTGATTGCTAGTTGTCCTTATGCGACCACATCATGGACAAAGTACTGGCAGCAAAAGTCGAACCGTGTGTACATGACAAAAGGCGGTAAATATTACATGGAAGCGGTGCATACTGACACTGGCGGGTCACGTGATCATATGGCCATTGGCGTCAGCATGGAAGGAGCTAAATACTCCAGTACACATGTAGGAGGAGCGGTAGATGAAAAACAAAGGATCTTAATAACATCAAGATATCTGAAAGAGAAACAGGTTAGGCATAAGACATTCGTGAATAATCAAAACAGTTTTGTTTCTTGACAGACCAATAATTTGCATATATACTCACTTACTGAGTATCCGTCTAGGTGATAGTTAATTCATGTACCCAGCATTAGATATTGTTATATTTCTAAGTTTCTGAACTTAGTGTAAACTTTAAGAAATTGGAAATGACACTATGAACCTCTGTAGTGTAATTTAACCTCCTGTACAAAGATCAGAAAATCGAGCTTCGTGATTCAAAAATAGCCTTTCAAACACGGACTAGTGATTATAGGCAAATTAAATTATTAATCTGGAGCGCCACCATCGTTTTCGCATTTAGTTTTAAAATATTAATCAATTTAATATTGATGGTACAAATACAGTTGGCAAACGAAACAAAAAGCATAAAGTAGGAAGTGCGCAGGATAGGTCAATGCGTATACAAAAAGATCAGTCTTGAGTGTTTAGATTTCATAACCAGTAATCATGGACAGTGCGTTCAAAAGGTACAAAGATATTACTGTCAACTGTTCGCGTATTCCCTCTTACATGAAGGAACATGAAATGTTGATTTTCAGGAAACAATTCCCTGGTCAGGCTTCGATGTATGAAACCTAACAACCTTCATAAAAAGCATTGTATTAACTTCGAGAAAATGATTAAAAGGAGCTGACGTGGCTACCCAAATCTGAAGGTTGAGCCTGCATTTTCTTTGGTCATCACTATTGCGCGTGAGAAATGAAACAAACTTTTTTATGACTTTTATTCCTCTTACACACCGGAAGAGGCTGGGCTCCACGTCAAGATTGCGTTTTCCCGATATCGAACAGTTGTAAGAGGTTCCTCTTTAGACAACCAATCAATCAATCAATCTATTAATCAATCCATTAATCAATCAACCAATCAATCAACCAATTATAGCATTATTACCAGTTAATCAATGACTCAACCAATCAGTGATTAAACAAATTAATCAGTCGATCATCGAATCATTTTCGGAGCCCGAATCAATCAATTGCTAAATTATTCTAACAATATGACGTTAAATGCCTGCCAGGTGTTTTATCGTCTGTCTTCATTTTTCCTATAACAATTCGGTATCTGAGTCCTCCCTTTTGCAAACCCTGAACGTAGTAATAGATCTATATTTGGTTTTGCTGGTTGTACATTTTGTAATTAGGGGCATAATTTATTGAAAATATGTCTTTAATGTTTCCTCTTATCCTTAACAGATTGTGAATTTAGATAACTGGAACTCGACCGAATTATACAACGAAGTCCAAGAGATCTGCATAAAGAACTGCGACTATTTACCTTCTTGTGAGAATGAAACAGACTCCTTCAAGTTAAGCTACAATGGAGAAGTATCAGTTCTAATCAGCCGAAATGCAAATTCTTCGGTGATACAGAACGCTTTGAATAACATAGCCAAACTCAACACTCGTGGTCGTGCAAATGTTTCTTCAACAGTTGGAGAAAACTGCACGCTGTTTAGAGTAGAGTTTGAATTCACCGATGCAAATGATGTCAAGATGCTGGAGGATGCTACAACGCATGCTCGGACGCCAGTTCAGTCAATCAGACGAGTAATTACTGGAGGTTCAACTACCAATGGGATGAGGCTGAGTTATGGCGGAATTACAAGTGATGTTATTCGACCGGATTTTACAGTCGATAAGTTTAACAAAGTCCTAAAGGATCTCTTTTCTTGGAAGTGCAAATATGTCCCAGAGATAGGTCAGTTTTCTTTATACGTACCTGTAAATGATGACGTTTTTTAGATTTTGCAAGTTTTAAGAGTAAACTTAACAAAACTAGTAATCACCAATGCGACCCGGGTTCCGGATTCCCGGCCTGGGAAGTAAGTGAGCTGGGTCTGCGGTCCATCTTCCGACGTTGGGGGTTTTCTCCGGGTACTCCAGTTTCTTCCCTCAACAAACCGCAAATTACATCAATATCTGAGCAGTTTCTAGATTAGCAAAAGCTATTTGAAACTTAATAAAGATTAAAGTTTTAAAGTAGTTAATAGAAACAAAGCTAGGGTTTAGACCGCAGAGTTTATAGGGTGTGTATAGTTACGTAATTTCGGATTTTACTTCATATATAATTATGCGAATAAAGTCTATTACGCCATTTTATTTAAATTCAATTGTTTTGTTCACAGGAAAATCGTATTTTTACCAAGGATTTGAAGGCCCTGTTATTGGAAGGGAGTACGGCGTACGCGTGACTGGCGATAGACCTTACTGCGGAAGGACTTCCCTCAAAAACCCGTCGTACCTTTGGCTCATTGGACAAACAGAAATTGTCAAAGGCATCCGCGTCAGAGCGTACAAATTCAATGTTTATGCTTGGGTAAAAACTTGAAATATCGAATGGTTACCAATATTATTCTTGGACTCAATTATTTGTCTAGAATAACTATACTTTCTAATAGTAATACCGATTACATTGTTAAGAGACAGATTATTATTTATGCTTTGGTAGGTTGACAAAGGCTTGCATCAATGTTTGGACAAAGTACTTACGCTTTACAGTGGCTTGATATTAGTGAACCATTTTGCACACCGATCCTCGCAAACCCATCCGCTTCCCCTACATATACAATCATTAAAGTGCACTATTTCCCGTATATCAACCGATTTGTTTTATGAATACAGCAGTATTAACCCAGGTTAAAAATGGTTTAGAAACGCAACGATGCTTGCGCCATGAGCTCAGGATATGTGCACTATAAATATTTTGAAGCTATTATTTTTATCAATCATATAATTTGTATTATTATTAATTATTAATTATCATTATAATAATCATCACTGTCACTATCACTATCACTATCATTATCATTATCATTATCACTATCATTATCACTATCACTATCACTATCACTATCATTATCACTATCACTATCACTATCATTATCATTATTATAAATTACTTCCAAACTGGACGCATGTAGTCACACGCTTCAACTACAAGCAAGTTGCACTACGGACAAATTTAGAAACATTTTTGATTGATTTGCCAAATTCAAGCACTTACACTTGGTTCTTAGCATTGTTATTCTTTGTTATTGAAATTCGAAGTTTTACAGATACTTTGATCGTAAAAACCTACAGGAACATCAGTTAGTATAGAACCAAACCAAGTTCTGGTCGCAGTACAAGCATGCAGGCTAAGGCTACAGAGCTGTTGGAGTTCCAAATAGTTACCTTTAGTTTCCTTAGATGAGCTATTTCTTCTTCGTGTTCACGTTGCGACTCGTCCAGTATTTTGCGATGAAGTTCTTTCAGTCTTTCAATCTCGGCATCTTTAGCAGTCTGTATCATTGTGATTCTACGTGCGTTGGACGTCTGCAATTCCGACTTCTCCGCATCCAACGCACGCATCTTATCGTTATGTTGTGCAATCAGTAGATCCGTTTCATCTTTCAGTCTTACTTCTCGGCGCTGGAACGATTCCTCCAGAGTCTTGATATGGGCTCTAGGAAAGGAAAATATTAATACTCTTCTGTTATTAATCTAGGGTACAGTTGTGGAAATGCTTTTGAAAGTAATGCATGAATATACAGCCACAAATAGACCCATGTACGTTCTAAAATTCTAGTCAGTTTTGTGCAGTCGTTGCGACCAGGGCCTGTCCTAAAAGGTTGGCTTTACTGAAGGTTGTTACCACTGTTGGTTTAAAACTGCAAGTTGTTCAGGTAGATAACTCGACAAGGCAAAGGTCTATAAAAAAGATTATCCAGGAAATTTTGCGAATTAGCTACCAAACTCGATGGGGCATTCCCTAAATTATAGAACTTACTGAGAACAGAGAAAAACTACTTACTTCTGTGCGGATTCAATGTTGGCCAGCTCGTCTTGGTGGCGTCGTTTGGTTGTCTCAAGGGACATCAACAGCTGTTCTCGTTCCAGATCAAGCCGTCGAACCTAGTAGTATGTCATCAGACCAGTTTTAGAATCGCAATTTATCATTTTCCCAATCTTTCTTATGGCACGATGAACAAACCCTTTACCTAACTGGCAGTTTACTCATCCAAAACAGTAACCAACAATCCATTTTATCCATTATTCATTTTCAACTATCTTTTCCGTTCATTACTTGATACATTTAGCTATATTTTCTTCATTAATACTTTTTTGGCACCATTAAAACTCCACAAAAGATTATGTTCCGCATACTTTAGTCATTTTACCCGTTTTGATAAATCACTTTCAAGCCGCAGTTGCACGGTTAACCTAATGACGGATAATGTAGTTTAATGGATAAATTACAGTGCTGTAAGAATATCATCTCAGTTGGTAGAGCATCGGTAATCTGTTCCGGAGGTCGTGGGTTCGAATCCCACCGGGGTCAGAGATTTTTTCTCTTTCTCCGTGTGGGCCCATTTCC
>JANSTR010146943.1:0-11303 GCA_025434805.1 Antipathozoanthus remengesaui | reverse complement strand
ACCAACACTCAGGGTCTTAAAATAACTGAGGAGAAGGTGCTGCCTTTGCTCTAACATCTGCAAATGGTTAGACCTTCATGTCTTCTCAGATAAGGATGTTAAACCGTAGGCCCTTGGGGACCTTTGCCAATTGGGTTGTGAGACTTGTTAAGATTCTAGGGCTACCTTGGAGTGGTAAAAGCAATAAACTAACAAGAATTAATAAAGGATGTCATTGAAAATTAATTTTTTTGGAAATTGGCTTGCATGCATTATACCTTCGCTAATACAGTACCACTATTACATGTTTATCCTTGGCTGCCATTTTCAGGATTATCTTCAATCTTTAAGGGTTAAATAATTACCTCTACTATAGCATTTGACAATAGAGGTCAATTGATAAGATCATGCAATTTACAAAAAGTAATAATTAACATCAATATCAGAGATAATCCTGACCTAGTATGGTAAAAATGAGGTGTGTTAGTAGTTACAACTTGACTTGGTAAAGAGTTCTTATAAAGTTTATGAGCATAATGATTATACAGAAGAGAAATTCAGGTGCAGCTGATAATAGTGGCAGAGGATGACTCTTTGCCCTCCTGGAAATTCTGTATACTCTTGTACGCACTATTAGTAGTATTATAATTTATTATATGGTTTTATTCCCTGACAGATTAATTCAAGACTATATATATGGAGTGGTCGAGATGGTTACAGAAAAGCTTGGAACAACCAAGTATGTAAACCTGCTTTGCAAACTTGGACAGATACTGTATATATCTGTTTGCATGTCTCCATATAATTATGTGAGCATTTCTAAATAGCTGTGGAGCTGTCCTTCAGTATGTGTATATAATTCTGTCTCCCAGCATGTGAACAGCTCTGCCTACAGATTTCTGACAGTATATACAGTTCTAGTAATATCTCTGCCTCAATGTGAGTTTTAGTAGGAAGATAATTATACATTTTTTTCTTGTTGGTTCATAGAAAGTCATAAATATGACCCTCCACACGATTTACTGTTTTGAATCATCTTCAAGTAATTTATGAACTTGTACTGTTAATATCCTGCAGCTTTGCCATATTGGGAATACTAAATCAGCAAAGGGGGAATTAGTATACTTTTAATGTGTAACAACTAGGTTTAAGGTAATATTTTCCCATAAAAAGACTGAGATCGCATTTAGTCGACAATTTAGAAAAACTAGAATATGCTGAAATCTCCAAGATTGATTTCTCTTAAAATGCCATGACAAATCACAACAATAAATTACAAAAGATATGTACATACTAAATTATTTTCATCTTCCTTTTGTTATATTATTTACAATTCCAAAATTGATTTATTACCATAATTCCTTTTGTAAGCTAGTGTTTGTTAATAGCTATTCAGTGGACTCAATCTTTCTAACACAAACCTGCCCTGCTATTATTACTACTATTAGCTCTGCTATTTGCAGGGGCGTGTATTTTTCTAATGTATATGTATCAGTCAATAAAAATACTTGATGTTCAAGAACCATGAAAGAGCCTAACATACTTTTATATTTCTGCGGAGAATACTGGAGTTTCTCAACCTAGTATTGAACAAAACAAGAACTTAAGGTGAAGTAATTTTATTTCTATGTTTTCCTTGTAGGTTTGCTGTAAGGATCTTTGGTACCTTGAGACAGGTAGGCCATCATGCATGCTATACATGTAGTACCAGGGTTACTGTCAGACAATTAAACATTGAAGCAATCCTATAAAAGGCATAGCTTTCAGTGTTTATCAACCAGTTGCACACAACATGAATAACCATGATTGGCAGGCTGACATTCTCAGCCTTGTTATATCGGATTGCTACATCTCTAAGCTACTTGTACAATTTTTAGTTGCTCCCTTCGTTCAGAGAAATACTTTTTAACATTTTTAAAATAGTAGATTTTTTTGAAATATATGTAACAACTAGAACTGCTAACACCCAGTTCAAACATCAATCAAAACATTTATGTGTTTTGCTATTGTTGAGGAAAAGAAATTGTAATTGCCAACAAGCAACCAAGACCAAGCTGAGAGACGACAGCATTATAGAGCCGTGCACCTGTACACTGTACCTGTGTGACGTGTGTGCCTGAGTTGCAGGGACAAAAAATCTCAAGTTTTGGGTCGAGTTGTCTGACTGGCTATGATGTGTTGGTTGCATGCAGAGAGGGACTTTAATATGTCGTCACTCTCTTGTGAATTTATACCAAATTTTGGAGTTGTGGAAAGCATAATTTATAAACTATTACACACTCTCTTTCTTGAACTTATGCAAGTGAAATTGCCTAAAATTCCCATCGCCTGATCGACTCAATCAAACCAAGAAGACAACATACATCTATACAAATGCCTAGCTTGTTACAAGTATTACACTCTTCCCGACCAGCCAAAGTAGGTGTAATGTGGTCATATTTCAGAGAGAGAAACTTGAAACTGCATTTGCTGCATTAGCACTTAACGGAAGCTACAAGTAGTCATAGAAATACATTGCAAAATATGTCAGGTTAGGATAAGTAGAAGGAACATTGTGGACAATAGTTACAGTTACCAATTGTGTTAAATTCTGACAGGTAACTTTGTGTGTTTGTTTAACAGAGAAACCTCCAGCACCCAGCAGAGTTCAGCTTGTCCGTGCCAGCACAACAACACTGGAGGTGTGCTGGGGCTCAGTTGCAATAGGTGAGCAGCTTGAACCTTACTGTACATACTCCAAACAAGAGTCTCAAGAAGCCTACACTGGGTTGACTGTCGTGCAGCTTTGATCTTTTCTTGAAATTAGTACCGCATTTTGCTGTGTATAAGTTGTGTTCAGTCATTAATATTTCAGCTATGTTTGCAATCGTTTCTAAGGCAAAATGATGAATAATAAATTTGAAACATGCCCGTAATTGCATCGTGACCGGATATCCTTTGAGTTTAAATAACTCTAGTACTTGCTGTTTGCTATCCGGCTTTTACTGTCTTAGTCTTTGGTTTTTCCACCATCATAAATATACTGATCAAGCGAACGATGATTTCCTGCACCAATGTAATCTTCAACTCACTGAAGAAGACCATTTCGCTTCCCACCCGCCATTTTAACGAACGCTTGAGTTTCTCTACTGTATATTCAGATTAGCCATGCTCAAAATATGAGTGTCATTTTCTGTAAGAGTTGTGCATGAATACAAGAGGAGAAGTTCATTTGGTGTCGTTGAACCAGTTGTTTGTTTGTTTGAGTGACGTTATCTGTGAACTTCATTCAAGTTGCCATGGTGATGTCGATGTTCAAACCAGTCGTACAGCTACAGCGCGGATGTCATGAATTAATTAGGAGAATTGCGCAATTTTTTCATTTTCTGTCGACGAAAACGGAAAAAAACAAGCCTATTTTAAGACTGGTTTGCCACAAGCAGCAATAAAGGATTGTACACTGTTTACTTCTGCTCCTGACCCAGCTCCAAGATAACAAGACTGTACTTAATATTATGACAATACTAAAGAAGACTTAATGTTAGTGCTTGATATCAAAATATTATATTTAAATTGTAGAACTCTTAGAACTTGCAGTGTTATTCCTTCTAAACATTAAATTACTAGTAATGCAGGACAGCTGATGAACAGGTGATGGGCAGATGTTATTTACTACAGTAACCCATTTCGATATATTTTCACAACACAATTGTATATAATATTTAATTATCATATAGATATATCAATAGGATTTTCTGTTGAGTTTCATTCATCATGCCATTCTTGGACAGGAACATTATTACTGGTCTTTTTGACATTCTATCCAACAGCGTAGCCAGAATCTAAAAATTTTGTAGGCCCATGGCCGAGCGAGTGCCAAAGGCATGAGTTGTGCTCGAGCATTTCTAGGGGGAAATTTTGAAAATTGCATTTTTGAAATCACTGGAAATGCACTAAAATTATAAAACCTCGTGCAGATGTTCCTCCTGTGCCAATGCTAGAAACTGTCTTCCCTGGAAGACAAAAAACGTTTTTAACAATTTTGAAATTGTGAGTCTAAGTAATTTAGAATCCTTGAATAGGTTATTGCCGGCCTAGGATTTTTTCAAATGTTCAGGGGGCCAGAAAATCATATTTCTAGAACGTTGAGAGCAAATTATTGCATTTGATAATCATTGACGTGGGCATGGCGTGGGGACTGGGACATTATTTATTTAGTCTTCTCTTAACGGCAACAAGCAGCATTCGTTGCAAAATAATAATTATAATAGATACCTTTAAAAATCTATTCCCTCTCTTCTTTTTATTCAAAATAATTAAAATTATTTTTTAATACTATTATTTTCCTGTCAAAATAATTTGAAGGCCGGGGCCTGCAGGCCTACAGGCTGGCTACACCACTGCTATCAGGGGACTTGCCACACACTTCCCCAAGAGTCATTACTGTAAACAGTAGGCAGAGTCAGCTATTAGGCCTGCAGGCCTACAAATGAGTGAAAATTAGTAAGGAGATACAGTTTCAATTTACAAATTTTCCTTGGGGGGGAAGGGTTGGCCAACGGATTCACCTCTCAGGGCTACAAACCATTCACCACTGGCCATTTATCACCAGCATAAACATTTTAGTACAGTAGACTACAGTAGGTAATGGCAAGGTCAGTCTTATGAAAAAATAATCTGCAAATAAGAAAACAATCAGAAGAAACCATAGAAATCCATGTTTATGAATCTCCTTACTAAAGAAAGAGTGTCTGACCAAAATATGTTTCATTACACGAATCTTTCTGATAGCTTAGCATTTAACAAATCCTAACCAATTCTTGTTCTTACAGTTTGGCTTTCATCAACATGAAAATAATGATGATCACTAAACAGTGAATATAATTTAACTAGAAATATAAATGTAATACTAACTTATTTTTACAATCTGGCCTTTCATTTCACAGCTGATGCCTATTTACTTCAAATACAGAAGTATGAAATGCCACCAGCAATGGTTCAGCCACAGTTGCCAACTAAAGGAGGTCAGTCCAGCCCTGCCCTAATTCCTACTTCAAGCCCACGTGCAACCACACCCATTGTTACCCTTGCCCGTTCCCCAAGCACAACACCAGTTGGTACCCCAGTTGCCATGCAAACACCAACTAAGTTGTTGCCATCACCATCCCGAACACCTACTAAATTGGTGTCCTCTCCCTCTGCTACACCAACCAAATCAATACCTTCACCTTCTCCGACATCAATCAAATTGTTGCCTTCATCAACCCCAGTACCTTCCAAGCAAGGGCTTGTGCCAACCACAACATCAAGCATGATTAAAGGGTCTATTAAAATGGTTCCTGGGACTGTGTCTGCCAAGGTGCCAGCTACAATGTCAGTGGTGTCCACAACAAAAATACCAGTTAAAGTCACAGCATCATCTCCAGTGTTAAAGGCTACACTACCTAAATCAGGAACAGCATCGCCTGTTACGAAGGCAATCACTACAGCAGTATCAGCTGCTTTATCAGTGAATCAATTGACGACACAAGTTCCAGCTGGAGGTGTTGTCCCGATTAAGCCTGGAACTCCAACCAAAGCAGTGGTAGCTCAACTACGAGTGGTAACCACAGCTGCAACTGGTACAACAGCAGCAACGACAGCAGTCAAGTCCCCAGTACAGGCACAGGCAGTTATTCAAGGACAGCATGTTGCAGCAAGTGCATTGACAGCTCAAGGTTTGACGTTGATTCGAACTCCAGTACAGCTGCCTCCTGGTGTTCAGGCGACAATGATAACTAATGCACAAGGAGTCCCGGTCATGAGACTGCAAGGCCCTGGTATTCAATCTTCCAGTCCTGTTACCATCATGACCACGCAAGTGGGTGCTTCTGGCCTTCAAGGAGCAGCAGCATTTGTGAGAGTGGCAACGCCAATATCAGGGGCATCAACAACTGCTGCTGGTAGTACGCTAATTAAGCTTCCAATACAGACAGCGACAACCCAGACAGTGGGCACCATCAAGATTCCAGTAACAGGAGCAACCCAAGTTTCAAATAGCAGTGCTGGTGTGGTAGCTGGTCAAGCAGTAGTTCAGCAGCAACTGCCCTTAACGATGACACCAGGATCACAGGTTAATGTTCTTGGGCCACAAGGTCAGATAACTGCAGTTGGCCCTGGTGGAATTCCAGTGAAGATTGCATTAGGAAATGTACAAGCACAACATCTCCATGCAGGTGCCCAGATACAACAGGTTATCAGGCCTCGGATCTCTACAGCAGCTCAGCCATCTGTGAATGTATCGCCAGTCAAGATCTCAACAGTTGCTCCAACAAAGACACAGACACCTGTAGCAAGTGCAGCAGGAACTCCAACCAAAATGATACATGCTACTGTTACAACCCCACTAAAGGTAGCAACACAAGATAAAGTGCTCACAAAACTGACATTATCCCCGCAGGCTATTACATCTACACCAGCAAGCACTGTGGCATTAACTACAAGTGCAAGTGTGACTTCTGTTCAAGCGTGTACTACACAGACTACAACAAAGCCGCTCGTCCTCCCATATACTCAACCGAATTCACAAGCGCAAGCTGCAGACATAACAGGGAAATCACAACAAAAGGATTTATTGATTTCTACACAGGCGACTTTACAGTCTCAAGCTGTAAAGCCCATTGGTGCTCCTGGTGCTTCAGTTTTGGTAGCTGCAAGTGTTTCTCAGTCCCCAGTACCACTTGCAACAGCACCCAAAGCAACAGCAGCGACAATGCCAAATCAGCAGTTGACACAGGTAGCCCAGACAACTACTGCAGCAAAGACAATCAGTACTTCAATTCCAAGTCGTCCTGCTGGGTCAAGTACTATTGCTACCGTTGTGAAGGCACCAGTGACTGTTTTAACTGGAACAATTCCCACAGCAACTGTGTCGACAACTAGTTTGCAACCAAAAGCACCAATTTCTTCAGCACTTGCACAGGTTTCAAGTGGGGTCACTGTGCCAGGAGTCAGTATTCCTCAAGGTAATTTAGTAGCATCAATTTAGGTGGTAATTGTAGAGTGTTTGTAAACACTAAGAGCATTGGCACAATACATTTCACCCTGTAGTGGCTGACATGAGGGTAGGGGAGGGGGAAATGTATCCTGCAGGGGTAATTTGTAATGTATAGTATCTGAATATCAAGGCATTTAAGTGCCATGCACTGGCACGGTACATTTTACTTGGTTGTAGCTGGCATGGGGGCAGGGCTTGGTCAATTTACCTAGCATTCAACGCCATTACAAGAATTAAGTTACACTGATATTCTTTACAACTTAAGTTCTTTAATTCGTCATTGTGAATTTTTTTGGCTTTTTATTGGCTATTTTGCAGGGCTTTACTTAAACTGTCGTAGCAATTTCTAAGTAATATTCTGTTAGAAACATTTTGCCTTTATTGATGGCAACATCACTTTTGTTGTAAAATCAGTAGCCTTATGAACTATCAAACTGCTCATAGAAATTGACAGTGATTATTCTAATTATTTTTGTAGTAGAAATCTCCAGAAAAGATCAAGATCGTTGGTTGCACAAATTCCCTTCAGTGACAACACTTTGGAACAACTCGCATCTTTTCTCCACACAGCAATGTAAAACACTAGTAGACATTGGTTCAGTTGGTCCCTCGACTTTCTCTGCTCTTCACTTGGCACTGTAAATTACCTTGAATCGCAAATCACTGTGTAATTTTAAAACTAAAACTGGGGCTCATGAACAATGCAAAGTAAAATCTTGTTATTATTCAAGTTAAACATTGTCTCACCAAATTGAGACTTGCCAAATTGCCCTCACAAACATTTCAAAGCCGGAAACTGACGCCAACTTGAATGTTTATGCCTGTCACACAGTAGCTTGATGTGATAGACCATGAATGAGATAGCCAATCAAATTGCGCATTTGCATTAGATATGCTTAGATGCTACTGATTAACCTTAGTATGAATCTTGTCACTTATGCTTCAGTTTAAATGGCTATTTATCATGCAATTGAATCCCTCCATGACACAGTTCTCTCTGACGTTCCAAAAAAAAACCAAAAACGTCACAAAATATGGTCTGAAGATTTCTACTGAAATAATTAGAATATTCGTTCTCAATTTCTATTAACAGTTTGAAATGTCAGCCAATAGAAATTGTGAGCTCATATTGTAATGGTTAATTAGAACATAACTAGCTTTATTCGCTCGCTTTGTGTGCATCCCAATAGTATATGCTTCTCAATAGATTCACCTCCATACTGTTTGTCAATAACGCAAGATATGAAAGCAACGAAAGAAAGTTGTTCTCAAAAGCTTCCACTGAATAGAGGGAAAACAAATAATAATTGATATCGACGAACACAATAGTGAAGAAGAACTTACTTTGGTTTAATGATGGAATGCATGAACCAAAACAACCCATGCAGTCAGCAAACAGCAGTTTATAACCCTGGCAAAGACTGAAGTGGATAAATGTCTTTATTTGTTGCAGTGTAAAAACTAATGTTCTACAACAAATGATCCATGCTCTTTCTGTGCGTCTATTGAGTTATGGATGCACTTGGAAGTTGGAAGAGCACTCGAGAAGCTAGAGAAGGACTCGGCTTCGCCTTGTGCAACCCAAGCTCTTCTCTCGCACTCTTGGAGAAAGTTCCTGTACATCCATAACTTGATAGACGCATGCTGAACATGAAACATTTCGTAATTTTCTGATAAATTAACATCAGCATAAGAGAAAACACACCACTGAATGTGTTTGAATTTCAGTTAGTATTGTCATGATTATATGTATGTGAAGTGTTTTTGTCTTTCTGAAATATCAAAGTGAATTAGAAATAAAATGAAGCAGTAGTAGCTGCAGCAGTACATGTTGTAACAGTGGCAGCAACAGCAGTAGTATGCAGTATTAAAAGTGGCAGAAGATAGCCATAGGAATAATTTTGTCACAGCAAATCGTTCATTCTAAGCCGATTTCAAACATGCAATCCATAGGAACAGTGCTGACTCAGGTATCAAAGTTGACTACAGCTGTTTCAAAGACAGTGACATCGAGGCAGCAGCAGGCACTCACGTCGACACAAGCAGTAATTGGAACCACATTACCTCAAACTTCACGGGCAGCTATAAATATTGTATCACATACAAAGACTTCATCAGAACCAAAAGTAATGGCCACAACAACTCCCTCTTCTGCGGGTTTGTCGCCACAAGTCATTCCTGCGGGTGTCATGGCAACGACAGTAAATGCCGCAAATGTTCCTGTTGTGAATGGAGGCATCGCCACAAGCAAAATGTCGAAAGTTCAGCCAGCCACTGTCCACAAGGTACTGCCTCCTTTGTATCTTAGAACATTTGAACTCTGCTCAACAGATCGTTACAGTAAAAAGTCTCATGAGGCCGTTTGCTCAGCTCTTTCCTCGCGTGTGCGGTGAAATTTGTGTGAGAATTTGGCTTCATAAGGCCGTGAGAATAACTTCTCATATTCATTAATTATTCATGTGATTTCAGACCAATCATTGAGTCAGATTTGGTCAGGCGGATGAGTCTTGAAACCCCGTCAAACAGTCGTTTGAGTGTTTGAACCAGTGTCAAACCCTTGGGATAAAATTGTTCTTAATCAGTACATTCATAAAGTTCCTGCAAAAGTTCCCAAAAAATCAGTTCTATTGTGTGATGCACAATTTTCTTTGAAGCACTAAGTTTTGTTCAATGAACAATGCAATAAGCATTGTTGATCAACTGAGAAGCTATTTCAAAAACCCGTCCTTCATGTTTGAGTCAAGGTTCTAACCACCACGAAAAAATAAATCATAGTTTCTCTGTGTTTGGAACCCCCATTTAAACACTCATGCTTGTTTTTGAAATATTGCATGAAACATGCTGGATAATTTTCTCACTCGGCTTCCGTTACTTCCTTTACGAGAGGTGGAAGAAAAAAGTAAGCTATAGTATTTACACTGTGTATGTGATTTCTTGTGTTTAACCAGACACCAACTTGCCTTCTTTAAGCACTCCCCCCGTTATATTTCCCAAAATTAATAGTCATTGTCAAATTCTTTGACATACATTTTGTAAGAGCCTTTCATCTTAAGTTGTTTATAAATTAGTGTTTGATTACAATGACAAGCATAATTTGGGAATATAGTTTCTAGATTATTGGCCCTGAAGTGATACGGAGTTGATTTAACCTGTGTGCAATTCATTGAAATTTGATGTTGGAAGAAAAAAGCAGAAGGATAGTAAAACGAAGCCGAAGGTGTTTTTTTGTAGATGCTCTACCCAAGAAGACCAAGTATTCTCTTTAACTTATTTAGGACATAGTTGTGATCGTAGTGATCAGATCATTGATCAATTGTTATTGCAGTTGCCGAAACAGAACAAGAACACTATTCCAAGACGAATCCAGCCTCTGGCCCAGTGGTATGATGTGGCCATAGTCAAGGGCACGTCAATGACAGTCTCTCACTACTTTCTGTCTTCGGACAGCAGTCAGAAGGAGGTTTGTGTTAGTTTTGTTTGTACCCATTTATCCACGAAATTAATAAGGGAAAGAGTTTGAATAAGCCTCATTGGGAATACCGGGTGTGCTGGTCAGTTCACCACCAACCCTCGTTCACATGCGAGTTATAGCGAAATAAATTTTATGAAAAATGTATAAAGTTCCTCGTATAAATTTTTTTTGTGGCTACTGCGCATGTGCAGGCAGCCATTATGCCATCACCTTGTTAGTAAGTTGAGTGACCACTTGGCGGATTCTTGGATATCATATTCGGATCAACTTCCCGTTCGGTATTTCCAGTGTTTATTTGCTGCAAGATTCGTATCAGAATTACAATTGGTTCTGTATGGTACGGAGCTCAACTACAGTATTAAATTCTACGACAAAATATTTGGGCATATGGACAAGAGTAAAACTGCATTTTACCGAAAGCAAGTGAAGGAACCGAAGCGACCAGTTTCCGTCAAGTGTTAATCAACTGACTTCTGACGTTCTTGCTCAGCAATGGTTTTGTGATGTTTTCGTGGGGTTTTTTGTGTCACTTATCAGGCACAGCATTCAAGCAATATGTCAAGATTCTTTCAGGTTCTTTTAAGGGTTTAAAAAGCGATTTTAACTGGAGACGCATTGTCTGATCTGAATGCAAAGCCTCGCCAACCCTGTTGTTGACAAGCAATCCACAAAATGTGGCCACCGAGCTGTCCAGCAGTGCGAAATACTCAGGTCTCTGGAATCATTAATCAGGATTTTTCAATCAGTAACCCATTATTGTGCTGTGGAATGCGACAAACGCCTTTGGAAAACAAATGCTGTCTTTCGAGACACAAACTGAACTCCCTTCGACCTAAA
>JANSTR010146942.1:0-18986 GCA_025434805.1 Antipathozoanthus remengesaui | reverse complement strand
AGGTGTGGCACAAGTGCTAGGTGTGGATGTGCAGGTGTGGCACAAGTACTAGGTGTGGCTGTGCAGGTGTGGCACAAGTACTAGGTGTGGATGTGCAGGTGTGGCACAAGTGCTAGGTGTGGATGTGCAGGTGTGGCACAAGTGCTAGGTGTGGATGTGCAGGTGTGGCACAAGTACTAGGTGTGGCTGTGCAGGTGTGGCACAACATGCCAAGAAAGACAAGCACAAAACCGCATTCAAAATATGCACAAGACAATAGTCAAGCAAAGTTAGTCTTTACTAATGCTACCAACAGGGAGTAGTGAGTAAATTAGCTCTGGTCTGAGCACCAGCACCAGAAGTGCAAGTCGCGCAAGTTCATCTGGTGGAAAACCTGTTGCTGTCGATTATGGTGCAGCAACTTGCACAGCAGAAGTTATCTGGATAGCAAAGGTTGCTGTTTCTAACTTCAGCCTACGTTCTGTTGGTCATGTTGGAAATACCATTCAGAGTATGTTTCTGGATAGCAAGGTTTCTGTGGTGTTTAG
Source organism: Antipathozoanthus remengesaui (assembly GCA_025434805.1). Taxonomy (NCBI): domain Eukaryota; kingdom Metazoa; phylum Cnidaria; class Anthozoa; order Zoantharia; family Parazoanthidae; genus Antipathozoanthus; species Antipathozoanthus remengesaui. The sequence continues at coordinate 18,459 of JANSTR010146942.1, read as the reverse complement.
GCTTAGCAGAACATCTTCATACATTCTTGCTGAAGGTTTGGCTCCGTATTTACGAACGGAAGTTGTCGATGATGTTAACAAGTCAGATTTGCCATTTAGCATGCACTTTGATGAAACAACAGCACAGGAGGTAAAGAAGCAAATGGATCTAACCCTCCGTTACTGGTCGCCTACTCGCAATGAAGTCATTGTAACATTCTCTACTTCTCTGTTTTTTGGACATGCTGAAGCTGACAAAGTAGTGTCAAGAATGATCGAGCAATTCCATGTGGACAACATTTTTGTGGACAAACCTGTCACACTTATGAGAGATGGACCTAATGTAAATAAGGCAATCATGAGAAAAATCGAGCAAACTATGAAGAACGAGTATCCAGAATTTAAAAGATCTGTTGATCTTGGAAGCTGTGTTCTGCATTGTCGTACATTTAACGGTTTTGGTAAAGGACACAGCAATGCTTGGACCTTCAAGCCATCTTCAAGTACAGTGCTGCGAGGAGAGAGGACTACCAGCAACTGCAGGCCAACTTAGGAGCTGATATTGAGACCTTCGAGCAGCACACAGAAGTTCGTTGGCTAAGCATTCGCCCTGCCATTCGCCTCATGTGCTTGAACAGCGAGACACGATCTGTCAGTTTATCAAGTATCTTGAGAAAGGTAATACAAGGAAACCGAAGAGCGTCAACTTCAAGCAGGTAGCAGCACTACTAGCCACAGGTGAACGGAATGTGACAAGAGTTATGTTGGAGTTTCTAAGAAGCACTGTCCCGGTCTTTGAAGAGTTCATAACTGTGTTGCAGACAAGTGGTCCAACTGTACATGTGGTATATGATGCAATGCACTTGACCCTTTTGCAGTTAATGCGAAAATTTGTTCGGGCAGATCAACTGAAAGATGTACGTGGCTTGGCACTGCAATCTGTCTCATGCCAAGCTATAGGTGATAACACAAGGCAGTATTTGGCACTGCTGAAGCCCGACAAACGGAAAGCAGCACTTGGCATGGGTACTTTTTGGGGGGCAGCCGTATCACACTTGCAAGCCAAATTACCTCTTAACAACAAGGTTTTCAAGGATCTAGGATGCCTAAACCCTTTAAAGAGAGAACGCAAGTCTACAACCATCTCCATCCAGAATCTTTCAAGGAAACTGTTACCAGAATTCGACACTGTAGCAGTCTTGGATGTGTGGAAGCTCTACTAGAACGATGGTGACATATCAGACATAGGTACCGACCAGCGAGTTGACCAGTATTGGAATGCCGTGTTTTTGCTGACATCTGTTATAGGTAATGGCTGTTATCAACTACTTCCCCATCTGGTCAAGTCATGCCTTGTTTTGGCCCAGGCAAATGCCGACTCTTGAGCGCAGTCTTTCGGTGAATGCCAGAGTTGTAACGATGGAAAGATCAAGACTTGGGGAGCAGACCATTGTTGGCTTGCGGCTCCAAAAGGATGCAGTAAAGTTCCATGACCCAGTAAACTGAAGACCGGAGAAGATTCCTGTCACGAAAGAAATGAGGAAATCTGTACATTTGCCACACTCAGCGTTCAAGGCAAGATTAAACCTAGAAAAAGAAGAGAAGAAGATGGAGTTAGAAGAAACTAAGATAAAGAACGCCATGATGCTCTTTCAGCGTCAACTGTGAATAGGCAGAGTGTTACTGTTGCAAATATGATGCTTGACACTGCAAGGAACAAGCGAGAACAGCCAATGCAGCAGTTAACGGCCGTGGGTGAGAAACGGAAGTCCTTGGACACTAAAACACATAAGCATCTTCAAAAGGCAATTCCCTCAGCACAGCCAACAGCAAAAAATCTAAGAAATCGAGTTTAGAGCTGCCACTTTTGTAACGGGTGATGTTATAACTGTATAGTTGAAGTTGTGACTTGTTTTGCGAGAACTATGTTTTGTTGATGCACATGCACGGATTGATATGCAATGTAAAGATACATAGATTTTCTTTGCTGCACATTGATATAGGGACAGAACATTTATGGATTTAAGCAGTGTGCATGGAAATAAGCTACAAATGCTGTTTTCACATAATTATAAATCGGTAGATGTCAGAGTGCAAATTATAGAAATGTTCCTATATTTTTCCTATTTTGAGGAGAACGTTCCTATACGTTTTCCTATTTTATTCCTATTTTATTCCTATTTTCCTATTTCTTGCAAGTCATTTGGCACTTGACACCCTGCAATCCATTCAATAACAATCTTCCGCACGTTATTGTTTTTGCGCAATACGTGTGATTCTATTTTATCCAAGAAACAATGCGATTTGGAAAATACATCCGAATCACTACACCACAGTTTGTACCGACTAATGACTGTATATTGTTCGTTGATGTAAAATTAGTGCTTATACTGTCTCCAAATACAGAGTTCGTACAGGTACGATTGTTATACGAACGAGGACTAACTAGCATTTTAAAAGGCTTTTGATTTTTGAAATTCAACGACCTTCGAGGGTTGTAAGACCTGTGTGCACCCTGTAAGTTGAATGTAAGTCGAAGTATTTGTATCGGGTTTTATTAGTGCGAAATATTTTTTCAGGCTTATCATTCTTCATAAAATTAGTGGATACTAATTCCGGACTCCATAAAACACCGTCAATGCTGATCATCATAAACACGCAAACATGTACACTGTTTTTTTTATGACTATTGTTTTCGGGCCGAGACTGGATATTCTTATTTTTTGGCCGATTTTAGAATGAAAATATTCTTACGAATATTCTTAGTTTCGGGAATATCGGTGACATGGAATTTCCATTTTTAAAATGACTGTATTAACTCTTTTCTGACGAAACCATAGAAACTGGGACAGATATGTCCCACTGCAATTCAAGTGTTTACACGTTCCGTGTAAATTAAATGTTCCGTTTGCTGAACTGTCATTGCCATGGACTGGCATGGATTGATCACTTGAATTATATGGACATGAAATATAGTATGCTTACATGGCTGATTCTGTTTTCTTATTTGTTTTTTGTTAGCTTTGCCATTTAGGATTAGGGCAATTGCAATACATGTAATCAGTAGTGTGATTTTTTTTCCAACATTCAAAATTATATTCTTAACAAAATCTGAGCCTCGGCATTATTCTTAAAATATTCTTAAAATATGGCCGTTTTCAGTCTCAATAGTGTAAATGCATGCATAACCACGTTGGTTCATCAACAGTTTAACTTATTTTGGAGGTCACCCACTCTGCATACGCCGTACGTAATCCTTCTAATTGATCGATCCACAAACGAAAATAGGACTGGGACTGTCCACCCAAACGGTCCCATGGCCAGAAAGCCACTGGAACTAACCAACGTTAACATTACTCCTAAAGCCTGCTGCAAGAGCTTATTCAGAACAACTCGCGTGGTAGCCGATTGCATCGTTTTCCTGACGAGGCGATACTGGGAATATTTAAAAATAGCACGAAGAAGCACTCTAAAGGCGAGTCTTTTCTCGACGCCCGAACTCCATTGCTTTTGAAGTTTTGTCGTCTTAACCAAACACTTAAGGGTTGAAGCTGGAAACGTCAGCTTTCTTTACATCTTCCAGCAATGAAAATTGTTTTGTCAACCCTTGGTAACCTTTGTTTAATTTTATTATACCAGTACACGTTTTACCCACCCGCCGACGCAGTCAATAGACAATAGTTTAGTTAAAAACTATTTATTAACAACCTAATTGTATAACTTGGTCTTCCTGTGGCTTGGGCTGGTGAAGAGGTTCTTTCGTATAAGTCCATCGAGAACCGTGTGCATATTTCTAACAATGTAATATATTTCCGATGAAAATATAAACAGTAATAAGATTAAACTAGATAGATATAATTTACGTGCAATATCTATTTTTTGTTGCCGCAAAACTGAGGAAAATCGTTTAAAACACTGTCCTTGTATGTTCAAATTAAACTACGCCACATTTGTACCAATAGGGCAGCTAACTGGTGTCACTGCCCGTGCCCGCGACAAGGCAACCTTTCTCAATATGTCGATGTGCACCGATTTTCCCGCCAATGCCATATTTTCCCGCCATCGATTGTGCTTTCGTCGACCAATCAGGAGTCTTTGAAAAGCCTGTCTAAAGCTCATGTTGAAAACGGCGTACACAATAGGGTTGACGATGCTGTTAAGATATTTCAACCAATAACTGGCGTTTACCACAAAAGGTAAGTGTCTGCAGTTTCTGCACACTGCATACAGCATCACCATCGTAAAGAAAGGGCCCCAGCAAATCAAAAAGCCACCCACAACTAAGGCCAGCGTTTTCGTTACTTTTAGTTCGCCCGCAAAACGCGTGCGGCGTTCTCTCTCTAACCCGTGATTGACGATCGCGTCACTGACGTTTATGCGGCGGATATGTCTAAGAGCTATACACAATATTGAGCCGTATATGCTCAACAGGACGATGAGTGGAACAAAGAATGCAGCAAACGAAATAAAAACGGCAAAAATTCGTCCAGTTGTGGCTCTTTGTTTTTTGTCCACAAGCGCAACTATCAGAGAAAGACTAGAACAGATAATCGCATACAACCATGCTGCTACAATTGAAAGACAAGCCCGTCTGGCAGTCAAAATAGTGTAATATGTTAGCGGCAGGCTAACTGCAATGTATCTGTCAATACTGATAAGGCAAAGGTTGATTATGGAAGCTGTGCAGCACAAGATGTCTATAAGTTGCCAAGTGTAATAACCAGCAGTCCAATAGTGATCACGCACACCTTTTAACTCTTGTAACCTATGAAAAAGCCAGTATGGGATGCTAAACACAGTAATCAAAATGTCAGCACAAGACAACGCCACAACGAAATAGTTTGTGACGACCCGTAACCTCTGAAAGCGGCAGAACGCAGCGAGGACTAAACCATTGCCACAAAGAGACAATAGCATTATAAACACAAGAGTGAAGGCAACCACAGTACTTTCAGCCGTAATTTGTCCATTCTTCGTTGTATCAGATGTATTCTTTGAATCACAGTTCCCCCATGAATAATTCGAACAATTCATTTTGACAGAAGCAATCGTTCACTTCGGAAACGTACAAGTGTAGCTTTCGAGTTTACCCGCCACGTCCAGTTTCAAATGTACTGTTTTCCCAGCTGTACTTCGTACATCGATGCTTTGTCAGAAAAACCAAAAACCCAGCATTTGGGTTTAGCCAAACGACATAGTTTTTCCGCTTTCCCAAGAAGGTGAATAATTCTGATTCACACCATCAACTCGATGCAAACAAGGCTATAGAGAAGTTTGGACATTTGGTCCGTGTTTATCGAATTCCATTTCAAAGTGCGCACTGTGTCCTGACGTCAGATTGCTTAAATTTCAGTTTTCCCGAAGATAAGTTTCACCTTTAGTCGGACCACAAACCACTGAAAAACAACCAGCTGTCCAACTCTTTTGTTTTCGACCCAGTTCAACAGGAACGAATTTCTTCCATTGAAAACGTCACTCGATTCTTGAACAACAATTTTTTCTAGTCAGTTAGTTACCAACCACATTTGAGGTTATTGTATTTATCTGCAGATGTTCAAATGCCCGTAATTGTGCACCAAATATGTTGACAAGACGACAGAAAGTATTTTGAAAGCTGTCAATACATAAATAGAAAATGCAAATATCGCGAATACTATGTTACAATTCACCTGGGCGGCGAAATAAGAAATGATGAATTCTAAAATATATTAGAACTTAAATTACTCAAGACAAACATGCATGTGTTAAAAAGTTATATTTGTGCTCGATTTGACACACCATTTTGCTGTTTGACAATATTTAATAGCAACAAAGTCTGTTTTGGAGCGGACAGTTGATTGGGCCACTTGTTCGTTTAATTTTTAAATGGAGTAGACGATTGTCTAATAGCAAGAAACTTGAACCATTTAAGGTAGTGTTAAGTGCAGAATTGAGTGAGACATTTTTTGATAGCAACAACTGTGATTCAAGTGTTTTATTACTAAAACGGAAATTCTATAGCAGAAGCAAACCTGAAGGAAATATCTACCATTGAGAAGTTTATCGAAAATGATTTTCCCCTATGCTCAGGGATATATATCTATGTTCTTGTCGTTTTGATTGAGAGTAATTTATTTATGAAATAACATTATTATTTTGTAGGAAATGAGCAGGGTAATTACAGGACAACTACTGGCTCCATAAATCACTGACGAGAACAAAAGCTAATTCAGTAATTGTTCCCTACACTGTCAACTAACATGTTAAAACATAAACGTCAAGAAAGGTGTATTTGTGCTCGAGTTGACACACCATTTTGCTGTATGACAATATTCAGTATACTGACAAGAACTAGAAAGTATGTTCCAAGAAGAACCGAGTGACTGGGCCACTACAGGCACTAGTTTGTTTCATTCTAAAATGAAGTATACTCGAGTCTTGGCTCACTAAAAGTAAACTATAAAAGGTACTGTTAAGTGTAAAATTCGAAGAAATCTTTCTCTTGATAACAACAACAGTGATTGTTGAGTCTTTTATAACGAAAACGGAAATTAGAAAGGAATGAGAAGAAATGAACAGACAAACATGAAGGAAATATCTACTATAGAAGTTTTCGAAAGTGATTCCGGAAAATTAATCAGTTTTCTCTTATAACGAAGACGGAAATTGGAAAGCACTGAGAAGAAATGAACAGACAAACATGAAGGAAATATCTACTATAGAAGTTTTTCGAAAGTGATTCCGGGAAATTAATCAGTTTTCTTTTATGTTCAGGGATATATATCTACGTTCTTGCCGTTGTTGATTGAGAGTCTTTTATTTATGAAATAACAGAAATCATTTTGTAGGAAATGAGCAGTGCAATTACAAGGCAAGTGCTGGCTCGATAAATCAATGACGAGAACATAAGCTAATTGTTCCCTACACTATAACTAGCATATCATTTAAAAAACAGAAAATATATAAATTAATAGAGGCAGGGTTTATGATTGTCTCATGATCTCAAATAGCTTAATTTCTTTACATTTGGTAATGCATTTCAGAAACTGATGAAAGTTATTTTAGATATTGTTTTTTCACTCCCGTCTCCCGTCAACACAAAGCAATAAAGTAACATATGTGGAGTCCCACGCGGTGTTACCTTATCTCATCGAGCAGCCATTTGTGAGTGTCAACATGTCGTAATTTCTTAATATTCAATTCAAAACGTTGTACTTGACGAATTGTAATTTTAATAATGGCGTCTTGTCAAATTCTATACATATTATAATTGTTGCCTTTTCTAAAAGACAGGATTTCATTTGATTTGGGAGTGCATGTCTCTCAATATTTCAGTAAAAAAAATTTTTTCACATCGTTAGATAATCTAAAATTACATAAACTGAAGGAAAGCACAAAAGAACTGAGCTGATCTGACCCACGATAATCTAGTCGATGCTGCTTAGTATCAAGTTTTAGGAATTCGAAGAACGTTTAATAAGGCGATATTGCCAATTTGGCCATATGTTTCTGTGTTAGTGTAAACAGAATGGCGGCTAAACAAAACGAATTTGCAGTTGACTGATATTGTCTCGAAATCCACCTGAAACTGTTAGCATAAACTTTCATTAATTCAACACTTTTGTAATCTGATTCATATAATACTTGACAATGCATTGAATTTTACAATTTAGAAAATATATTTATGAGCTATTTGCCACGTGGCGCTCGTTTTAAATTTAATGTCTTCTAAATAATGACCAAGAAACATGGCAAGTAATCCTTCTAAATTGAAAAACTAGACATTTTGAACGAAATTTCAATTTTTAATTAATAATCGATTTGAAACGGTTATTAATTGAGTCTAAATTTCACGGGCAAAATTGGGTTTGTTAACACCACTAGTTCTACAAATATACTATGCTTAATTTAAGTCGCATTCAGTCGGATTTTGCTAATGTGGAATTACAGAGGACGAACGTTTTTGATTATTGACACAAACTTCGCGAAACGGAGGATTATTTTAGACAGAATTTGATTGCACCACTAACAGGATTTTAATACAAAGTATTCGTATAAACTGGTAGCAATCTTCAGGCAGTTGTTCATCTTTTAAGAATCTTTCGAGCATTTCAATATTATTTTCGTTTTTTATTCGTATATTTGCCGATTTACTTACCCTTATTTGTTTCATTTACACAAGGTCTACATTGATGAAGGTCCAAATACGTAGCTAGCTACTGTGTCACGTGACGGTAAGATACAAGTGACCAAGGCAACTTCTCTGAGAGCCGTCATCATTGTGTGGGCTGCTCTTTATCCCGTGCCATGGAAAACATTCCATGATAATGAAAAATTCATTCCCCTGACTGTCCACGCAAAATTTCACGAGGAAAATTACATTGCATGAATCGCGAAGCAATGAAATTTCCACTGGAATGCCCGAGTTAAGCAGTGAATCGCATAGTAGGGATGAATCACGCACGCAGATTGGCTAATCGACCAATTGAGGAGGAAGTATTTAAACAACTTGTGCCGCGCGCGCGCCCTCAAATGATTCATCCCTGCTGTGCGATTAAAAAAATGCTTTGTCTAAACTCGGGCATTCCCTGTTTAATTTCAGTCAAAAACTCGTATTAGTATTTTTCTCGTGAAATTTAACGTGGAATACCCTCGTCAGAGCAACTGGAAGTACCAGGCATCTGCATACAGTGCCAATCTCCCACGCGCTTCTAAAGAAAGGAAGATTGCTAATGTTAAGTTGTACAAGGACTGAAAGTACCAGACATTTGCAGACAGTGCCAATCTCCTACACGTGTCTAAAGAGGGAAATTGCTAATGTTAAGTGGTGCGAGGACTGGAAGTACCAGACATTTGCAGACAGTGCCATATCTCCCACGCACTGGTAATGTTAAGTTGCGCGAGAACTGGCACTAGCCTAAATTCTCGGACAGTGCCAGTCCCCCGCTCGGTGTGAAATCAGGTAACGGCAGGCGCTTTTGGTTTTATGCTGTATATGTACACGGTTGCTTGAAAAACTGCTACTTAAAGACTCAATATATCTTTAATACTCAAGTGTGTGTAACATACAACTCTAAGAGGTAAAAGGTACGAGCAAAACCACTCGCTTTCTAGCTAACTTTGCATGAAGCAAGGTCATGCCCAAGTATACAAACTTGACAATAAACTTCTGATTTATTTACAAAAAATATCAACTACTTTGTGCTTAAAAATATTTTGTCCATTTATGTTAGTGAGGGGCACAAAAAGTAGCTGGTTCATTTCAACTAACAATTACGAGGTATTTCTTTCAACTTTTTAACTTAAATTTTAATGCTGGCAATAACTGCTTCGCTGAAAGGTGCAAGTAGTAAGACATATACGGAAGTGACTCGCTTTTTCAAGTAAATTGTCAAGAAGAAAGTAAAATACACACCAGAAAATTTTCCTAGCTGAGTGGTGAATACCACCCTATTATAAATGTATGTTTCGGAGAAGTTCGAAAATAATGTATCGTTACCACCAAAACTGATTAAAGTTTCTGATTTTAAATACCACACATTTCATTCGTTAGGCCATGCAGGGTTTTATAGTCAGGAAAATAGATGGGCGGTGAATGCGTTCGATAGATTCCCCGTCTAAAGAAATTTTACCTCCTGTTTTGGAACAGTTCAAGAGTTGGAAAAATTAGATCGTTATTACCAAAATTACATTTTCAAATTTATCACGCATTGCCGTTTAGGCATAGTTTTTTGTAAGGAAAAATAGAATTGTTGAATCTGGTAAAGAAGCAGTAATACATTTATCGTTTTAGTATTCATAATGAATTGATTCGAGACATTTCATCCGAGTTGAAAAATCCGAGTTCTTAATACAAATGTGATAGTTTGCAAGTGTTTTTACAATACTATCCACAATGAGTAATAAGTTGAAAATATCTAATTCACCAGTAACAACTGAGTCACTATTGTGATGACAGACTATCTGCCAATACAAATCAATGAATCCGGCTTCTCAACTGCTAAATTGCTTTCACCGCAACTTGACGATGGCGTTTGGTCAGCCGGGCTTCGGAAGGTCTTTAATAGCGCCAATAAGAGACTAGAAATAGAACGACAAAAGTTCAAACCAGTTAAATCAGTTCGGTTCACCATAGCAATCGTTTCTTTCTATATAGTTAAACGTCAACATTATTTCCATAAAAGTGTTCAATTCGCTAACGATCGTCTTTCTTCCAAAAACGTTCCAATCCACAACTGCCGTTACAGCTTGCTAAAGAACTCTCTTACAAACTCGGCCACAACTGATCAACTCAGCAGAGAATCTGTTGATCCTCTTGCGATCTCCTGTCTCGAAGTGTTTGCTTACACTTCGTTAGTAAAAACCCGCCATAACTTCCTCACACCATAAAATGTCTCCAATGTTTTCTGCCTGCTCCGTCAGAGATCCAAACTACGTAGTGGAAGTCATGATTGCAGGATGCATCTCTACCAGATCTGCTACGAATACTCAGTTGAGTGTCAGAGTAGGACCTAGGAACATCCCAGGTTCATTACCACCATCATTCATCCACGAACAAAGAGAAAGTGAGTACCTTCCGTCTTTTCGCATTTCCTCGTCATCTAACGTGGCACAAAACATAACAAGCAATCTTTTGGTTCGCCCGGTCCCACAGAGAATTCTGACAGTATCAAGACTGGTCGGTCACTGCTAGGTGAGGAGGATGCTTTTGTGTAATTCCAAACCGTTAAACCAACGGCTGACTGCCATCTTGCTGGCTGGAGCCGGCATGTCTAGCCTGATCTACCACGTCAAACAAATGCTTTGCGTCCACGGCTAGCACATGCGCAGCAGACAGCATGGCTTTGCGGTACTCCTGGTCCAAGGTGGTCGTGCTGTACTTCATCGCTAGTTTCATTGCGTTTATGAGTTCAGCCATGTCCGACGACAAGACTTTGTGCGCCATTTCAATCTACGAAAAGAAGTAAGAAATTGGTAAACTATACAAGCTAATTGGCAATACCAGCTGCACTTGAATAGCCACGTGTGTGAATAGCTGCAATGTGTGGCACGTGAAGTGTATGGGTTTGTTTAGGTGGAACGACTGCATGTGTCGTTATGTGTAAGAGTATGTGTGACGCCATTATTATGGGCATATGTATTGGCTGATCCAGAAACGAAAATAGGACTGGTACTATCCACACAAACGATCCCAGAAAGCAACGCTACAGTGCTAATTTTACCGCAGACTGTGGTGTAATTCGGATAATGTATTTTCCAAAACGCATTGTTTCTTAAATAAAATAAAGTCACACTTAGTGACTTCGGTAGATTGTTAATGATGGACTGTCAAAAACACTCAGTTGAGCACTGCCTTCTGGGCCTGTTTGGGTGGACAGACCCAGTCCTATTTTCGTTTCTGGATCGGTAAATATGGGTTTGGGGACTGTAAAGGTTCTGCTTATGACAGGTATGGTTGTTAGCATACATTGTGCTTGCACGTCAGTATGAACCCGACTTGAACTCACCTCTTTGTGTGACGGAGTAGGTAAATTTAGAATCTCTCCGTCCACCTCAGAGAGCAAAAATCTCAAAGAAAACCCAACATTCTGCAATACGAAAGGAAACATTTCAGCAAGAAACAACTGAATACAACACGAATCACAAAATAGTGCCGGAATCTGGAGTGTTGGCAATCAAAAGACAAATAATATTCATCTACCAGGAGTTATTACTACGGATTAAATCTATAAGCCAAGTTCACAAAGTGACAAGAAAGGTGTGCTTGTATCAATAGGGGTGTGTGCCAGTCTTGTTCATGTACCGACAAAAGATCAGTCACATACAACATTCCAATCGCAAAAACCGTTCATCAGAAGGTGTGGTTTGATTGTTCGCACTGATATCAGTCACTGCGCTTATGCCGAAGGTTTGAGAAATCTCCATACCGGTGACACCCGGCTTTCTAATCAATATTGAAAACACTCCAGCTCAAAGCTAATGTTACTTTTATAAAACTCTTTCTTTTCATGGAGCCACACTTTTAAGATATATTTCGCAAATACGCTTGCTAAGCTTGTAAGGCTTAGTCCTCTAAAAACTGGAATGAAAATTAATACCTTTTTAATTCGGGGACACTCAAAGGTCCACATTCGGTATTCAAGTGTCTCGACAAAACAAGCAAACTCACCTTAATTAAATCAGTAAAATTCTCTGGTCTTGCGTACGGTAAAGTTTGATTCAAGTTGATGACGGCTTGAACAACCTCGGTAGTTTTCAGAAATACGGGATCAGTTGATCTGTCTTCCATCAAGTACCTGCTCTGGTCAATTTCTCCCGCGTCATTGTCGTTCACGCGGTTGTCTGCGATGGTGGCTGCGTGGTGACTGGCGATTACAGTTGTGGCCATTCCGTGATCTGAGGATTTAAAAAAAAAGGATTTCAACCTGAACTCTTAATTCGAGGTTCTTTAATTCTCTAAGGATTTCAGCATCAAATGTTCTCAGCTGAATGTTCAAATTTTTCAGTTCACTTTATAAATCTGTAAAACTGGTTTATCATTAGTACACACGGTTCGTAAGACATGGTTCGTAAAATATTATTCAATTATCTGTTATTTAACTTTGTATTAAAACTAGAATAATTAACCCTTTCACTTCCGGCATGGTCACCATGGTCACTGCCATCAACACCTATCTTCTCCTCACAGTATCAACATAAAATGAGTTGATTGATGTTGAGAATATGAAAAGTGATCCGCCATTCCAAACTATCTCAGATCAAAGATAAAATTCTCCCAACCTATTAATTGAAAATATATGAAAAAAGTAATGAGAATTTTAAAACTCATCATACAATTTGCGGAATTCTAATACCCTCCGAAGCAGTTCGTTTTAAGAAGCTCAAAGCTGTAATTGACGCAAACAGTTAAACCGATTGTGCTCTCAGAAAAGAATACTTTACATATATACCCCTCATTCAAACGTCACATGCGGGTAAATGTAGATAGCGAAAACACCACTAAACTTATTATTTAGTATCATGAAATACCACGTCTGGATCTGAATGAAATCGCACTTGAAAACTGTCGCAATAAATCAATCAAGATATATTCAAATAACAAAGAACGTTATAATTTGCAAGACAACATGAACTTGAAGTATGCTAAAACTTCGGTGGGGACATTCCTTTCCCCTTGCGAGTGGGTTAGACGTGATTGTGATGGCAACCACAACAAAAAGACCACATAACTGGAATCTTTTCAGCACTGCGTGTGACTACTGCCGCGGGGCACCACGCGAGTGGAGGCAGCGTGCCACAGTATCAATGATTGGCCTTGTCTAACCCTCTCATTAACATAGGTGCGAGTTTTAACCCTTTCCCTCTTTGACATTTCAATTAGTAAATTTATCAAACTTACGAAAATTGTCAACTTCCAAATTTCCTGAAAAAAAGAACATTTTGAGAATCTACTCTTCGAGACAAACAAAATGAATGCTCACTTTATAGAGTTTTGTCAACTGGTTCAAAAGTTAGAACATTCTTGGTATATTTGAAATCGGGGTCAGTTTAGTAGGGTGACTAAATAAACTAACTCGAAAATAAATAATAAATCAAAACCGACCTCCTATTCACGATTTGCTGCGAATCTTTCTTTTGCTGTTTTCAACTATTCTCGAATTGTTGTTGTTTCGCGGTCCATGTTGTTGTTAGAACGGACAACAAACCATGCTCCATAATCAACGATATCAAGGACTGCGCACGCGAAGTAAACTGACACGCTGTTTTCTCAATATCATACAAGAACGAAACGCAAAATCGATCAACGAATAAATTGTTATATAAACTACAACAAGTTGTTATTGCTTCCAGCGCACACACATGCATCACGATTCTTTCAACGAGGTTGATTTGGACCGCACAAGTAGGAACGCTAAAAAAATGTCCTGACTTTTTTGCTGAACCAGAATATGAAGAAGTTGGTCTTTAGTCAAAAATGTCCAAATTCAAGATCTTCTCTCGGAGATTTTATCTGCAACATGTATCCAAATCGTTTATATTGTTCCAGCACATATTTTTCTAAGCACGAAATCTATCATAGCGCTCGTGTTTTCGTTATTCGGGCGTAAGTAAGAATAAAGTAAAGTCAACTCTATGTAGCATGGGTATTTGCGATGCACTGCTTTGCCGCTAAATCTTATTCCACTTTAAAACATCAACACTTTTAGATCTTAATATAATGAAATTCGCAACTTCTAATTGTCGAGAAACAATAAACGCCAAATATTTCTACTCTTTAAAAGAAACCAAACAAACGCTCGTTTCATGGGGTTTCGCCAAATAACTCGGAAACGCTCGCCAGTGTATACTTTTCAAGAGAACGAACTAAAGTTATGATTTTCACAATATTCGTTATAGTTATACTTACACTCTTTTACAGTTTGACTTTGCATAAAAGACGCTGAGCCTCTGTTGTTGAAGGATTCCACGGGAGCGATTCCCTCTTCTGGTGAGTTTAGCGTTGGGACTTGTGGGACTTGGAAAGTTTTCTTGGGCGAGAGCTGTTACGGAGCAATAGAACAAATGTGAGCTGCCTGGTCGTGTGTTCAAGTGAGCTTCCTGACTGTGTTCGCAAGTCCTATGACTTGGCATAATTTCCTGCCTCACCGCACTTCACTACAATTTAAACAATAAGCTTCATGCCAGAATATTGGACCCAGAAGACAATTTTACCACAAGACAAAAATGAACAAAATATTCACACTTCAAAACTGAAACGATAAAAAAACAAGATTTTTGCGACCTACGGAAGAGACTAAATTATTGTTTATATATCGAAGTTTCAAACTATCAACTATGTTTTGTAAGTACAAATGGGTGTTAAAGCAATTCTCAAAGCGGAGTAAACAATTAGTTTCAACTATTCTTATGTCATATCATTGACGTTTCGACATGCGTCACAATTTTGGAAGTTTAGTAGTCAATTCCGGAAAGGCTCTTTAGCTGTTGCTAAATATGTGCCGCCCTCGTTATATCGGAGTATTAACGGAGGATTGGTTTCTGTTCCTGAATGAAAGACTCAGTATCACACACTAAACCGTAGGTATACTATCTTCAGTCAAGGAGGTTTGACCACAAAGCCTGAGCCATCCAACAAAACAAAACAAAAACGCTAACCTTTCGACCAGCTCACTAAAATGTGCTCTATTTCCAGCGGTCGATTCTGGGCTGGCAATACTTTGAGTTCGCTTGAAAAATAACAAAATAATTTGTGAAAAATTGATAACAAATACAAAAAGACATTGATCAGAAATGGACAAAAAACTCCAGCAGATCTATTGACTTATTGACTTTTTTACTGTTGAGGAATGGCGAAAAGCACGTACTGGTTTTGCTGTTGCTGTTCTCCAACATGAGAGAATCTTACTAGTGCGAGAATCAGTTTATCGCTCCATCTAAATCCAGATTCAAACCTTAGACTGAGTAGTAAAGGAGACAAACAAGAAAAGTGGTTAACTTTACTTGCACTAATCAAATCGTCATTGGAAGACAATACCAGACAGTGCCCTTAAAAAAGCTTCACTCGAACCGTGGCGTGTCTTGATAAGGATCACGGAAATCCGAGGACCTTTTTCTTAATGAAACACACTTGTAGTTCCAAAAATGAAACCCGAGTTTCGTGTAGGCGTGTTGACTTCTCAGATTGCGGTATCTCACACTCTCGCAAGTGTGCACATCCTTGTATAGCTAATTGTAGTTTCAAAGCCTCACACAACTTTTCGTTTTATTCCTTTCTTCCAGCAGGCTAGAGATATAATTCTTACTCTTTAGAGTAACCTCATATCAGACCAATTAATCACACGGCGCCCGCGACTGTTGGAGTTATTGAACGCCAATTATAACGGCAATGTTGATTGGTTGTATATTGTGAGAGGATGGGAATATATTATTAACCAACAAAGGAGTGAGATATGACCAAGCAAGTAGATAATTAGACCTGTATATTTTGGTAGGCGGTATGAGTTGCATTTAAGGATCGTTTAGAATGAGTTTCAAGTACACAACAAAACAAAGCACGAACACGCCCAAGAACAGTCAACACATGTGACACAAAATCAAGGATTGGCAAAAATGAAGAACTGAAGGAAAACTAAGGGCACTCCAAACACGTATAGTGTAACCTTTCCGTTTTGTGCCAAAATATTGCCTCCTGTGAGCACAAATAAAACTACAGTCAATGTCGGAGAACATTACACTGAAGTTAAATGTGAGAATCTATTAACCAGCACAGCACGCTTTCTTCCTTTCCTGAGGCAGAACAGCAGTTTACTCTCAAAAGATCTGTCCACCCACATCAGCTTCCTCTAAAACAATTAGGATCCACGATCCGTTCGTAGGAAGATTAAAGTTTTTTCTTGGTAACCACATTTCGGTTATGAAAAATCCCCGAGTTGCTTCTGCAGTATAAAGCCACAACAAACTCAACACATTTAAACTGCGGAAATGTGTTAGTTGTATGTTTTCCGAACAGAGCACGGAACTCTGACTCTTGCCAGCAGGATATAACGAAAGTCAGATTCGTATTGTGCCGCTCAATACTTCTTTACAGCCCCTTGATAGCCGTCGACTAATTTTTCGTAGGTTGGAACGAGCATAGCCATAAGTACATTAATATGAACCCACTTTCAAAACCGAGAGAGCGCAGAGAGTCACAGAGTAACACACGGGCAACAGAAACAGACGACAAACAATTCGACTACATATGACTGACAAATACAGAGAGAAGGTTTCACACCCGGTCATGTAACGAGACTACTGTCTTTATTAATTCTACAAATGATACGGAATATAAACTTGAATGAGAAAATACAACTATAACGAAAGTGCTTGACGGCGGTCTATTTTTGCACCTCTTGAACTGGAGTATACATGTAGGTGATTTTTGGACCTCTTTTTATAACAGTCCAACTTCTGAAATTGGTGAGGAAAGCCATCCAAACAACTTTTTCAATTTGCTATTCTTGAATTGTATGAAGTGAAGTGGTTCGTGTTCCTGTTGAAGAATTGAAAGTGCGCTAAAACGCCGTTCATTTGGTGCAGTTTGAAAACTTGGTAAGATCTCTATGGCACGCAAACAGCACTGTGTTCAGCGAGGCCGGACAGCGTTGTTCCGTTCATGAAACAATATACAGCATACGAGACTGAAGCCAATAACTGGCTAAACTCTTGCTAAGAATAAACGTTTTGTCGAAATTTTACTTGATCAAGAATTCTGTCGCTGCCACACGAAACTTGAACAGGTGGATACAATATCAAGAAGATCAAATAGGATAGAATTGGCTTGGCCAACATGATTCCAACTTCCGCAGATTAGCGATATATTTTCTAGGTTGCCAAATCATAAATATCAAGATAGTTGTTATAAAAGGTGAATTCTAAATATAAAATTATTAGACTTAACTTTCAGAATGAAAATCGAAAACATAGCAGTTTATTTCTAGACTAAAATAATTCATTTGATCAGGACGCTGAAGTAGTGCCATGCGGCGGTGATGTGCAGCTTCAAAGATCAATCTTTTCCCAAACAACTCTAACCGCAGTTTACAATGATTGATAATGTTGACAACATCCATGAACACCCATTAAGGGATAAAGTCACGGCAGAACAACCAAACCCTTAATTATCTTTCTCTTGCTGTTGTCAAACTTACTTTTTACTACGAACACTAAAATTTATTGAAATTGTAATGTTTCGTGTTGTGATTTCAATAACTTGTGGCCGAAAATATGACCATGCTGTTCTTCCGTTTTCTTGCTAATGATATACACGGGTAAAACTACAAAAACTTACACCAATTGCGGAAGTCTCAACCGCTGTATAAACACTTCTCTGAGCTGGATTTCACTTTTTCTCCAAAGTGATTGCAAATTGTTGAGCTGATTGCAAAATATCGCACTGTGAGCGGCACTAACTGCTTATTCAGTTCTACGCCGCTTCAATTATACATTTGTGTAAATGATTAACATAGAAAAATAGAGGAAGAGATTCAGTTTCCTGAATTGTTCCAACTCAGTTATTTTTCCTGTTAAACTGAGAGGTCTGAGAGGCTGCAATATCTCACTAGTACTGCCTTAAAGATAGATAAAATACAACCCCTAAGACGCTTTGTAATGTATATACACAAAAAAGTATAAGGTTAATAATCCCAACAGCTATGCATAACAGCCTGGCCGACAGGAAGAGCATCAGGTTGGGATTTAGCGCTTTGAAACCACTCGGCCACACTGCCTTCCTTTCACGACTTACAAGCTTTCGCCATCACACCAGAATGTAAACATCAATACCGACTTCTAGTTTGAATGGTCACTAAATGGTTTTCATTGCCACTTTACAATCACGTACCATTTAATATAGAATGTACTTATTAAGAACTCTCCTCTGAATGTATGATAAAATCAACCGAGGGTTGACGAAAACAATTTACCGCGCCGTAAATTTGGAAGAAAGCTGACGTTTCGAGC